>JAQZBX010001515.1:0-81931 GCA_029593785.1 Cabassous unicinctus | reverse complement strand
TTTTTTTTTTTTTCCGTAAGGGTGGGGGTCAGCCGACTGTGTTAAGCACCACAGGCAGGCTTACAACTCACGAATCTCTATGGTTCAGTCCGCACCATCGATCTGTCCAGATAGATGTCCCAAGCTTCTTACTCCACACACCCACAGCGCAGACACCCGTGCCGCACCCTGTCCACTCTCTGCCGTGATCTGGGAGCTGCTTGCAGTCGCCCTCCTAAGCCGACGCCATCTTTTTCCTCCAGAACATTCTTATATTTGCGTATTAGCAGTATTGAATTTTCCAATTCATGAACCTTACATAGCTCATTATTTAAGTCTTTTATCATTTTCTCAGCAATATTTTACACTCTTTTGTGCCCAGGTCTTGAACATATTTTGATAAATTATTCCATAAATATTTATGTTATCCAATGCTACTGTTTATGATATTTTTAAAAAATTTCAAGTCCTATTGCTCTTTGCTATGTAGAAAAAATAACGGATTTGGACTGAATTTGTGTCATGTCACCTTTATATACTCATCATTTGTATTAGATTGTTTTAGTTTCCTCTGCTTCACAAGCAACACCATGAAATGGGTTGTCTTAAACAACAGGAATTTATTAGCTCACAGTTTTGAAGCTAAGAAGAGTTAAAATTAAGGTGTCATCAAGGTGATGCTTTCTTCCTGGAGACTGACATTCTGGGCTGGCTGCCAGTGACCCTTTGTCCTTGGCTTTTCTGTCACACGGCAATGCACAAGAGCTGTTGATCTTCAGCTCTTGCTTCCACGGCTTTTCTCTCTCTGTGTCTGAATCTCATTCTCTTATAAAGGACTCCAGTAAGAGGATTGTATTAGTCAGCCAAAGGGATACTGATGCAAAATACCACAAATCTGTTGGCTTTTATAAAGATTTTTTTATTTGGGGTAGAAGTTTACAGTTACCAGGCCATAAAGCATAAGTTACTTCCCTCACCAAAGTTTGCTACGTGTTGCAGCAAGATGGCTGCCGAAATCTGCAAGGGCCCAGCCTTCCTCTTCTTCTTAAGGCTCCGTGGTCCCAGCTTCTTCCAATATCAGCTGTAGGCTGGAATAAGTCTCGTTTCTCTCCCAGGGCTCATTTCTCTCTGGGCTCAGCTGCTCTGTTCTCTCCACAAGGTCAGCTGTAGACTCTCAGGCTCTCTCTCTTCCCAGAGCCTCTGCTGTGTCTATGGAGCCGTCTCTATTCCTCTGTGTTCTTCTCCTGTACGTTTACTTCTCAGGATTCCAGCAGAAAAAACAACTCTAACTGCTCTGCTGTGTTGTTTTCTCTGTGAGTCCCCGCCCACCAAGGTGGCAGGGACTCAATGTCCTACTGACATGGCCCAATCAAAGCTTTAATCATAATTTAATCAAGTAAGAGTGAAACCTCTGAAACCAATACACTCCAATATGCCCAGAAGAACAGATCAGTTTACAGACACAATCCAATATCTACTCTTGGAATTCATAAACAATGCCAAACTGCTACAAGGATTAAGACCCATATTGAGCTGGGTCATACCTTAACTGAAGTAACCACATCAGCATGTCCTAAGGTCCTACTTACAGGGGATTCACACCCACAGGAATGGATTAAGTTTAAGAACATGATTTTTCTGGGATACAGGGCTCCAAACCATGACAGTTTATTTATTTGTTTGTTTGTTTTAAGACTGTTTACCTAAATGATTTTTCATCTGTAAAAAGGCACTATTAATTCTTTCTTTCCAATCTATATGCTTTCAAAATTTCTTTTCCTAACCTTATTATACTGGCTAATATTTGTATTAGTGTAGACTCTGAGGGGTGAATGTGACATCCTTGGAATGTTACCCACCCCTGAAAGAAAGCACTCAATATTTCATCATTAAGCAGGATGTTAGCTGAAGGGTTTTTCTGTATGTACTTAATTAGCTTTATAACATTTTCTTACATTTCTAATTTATTTAGAATTTTCAACCCAAGTGGATGTTGACTATGGGCAAATGCATTTCCTGTTCAATTGAATTGATCATACAGTTATTCTCTATTTTATTAAAATGGCACATCAATTTATTTTCAAATGTTAAGCTGACCTTCATTTCTGGAATAAACCCCACTGACCATGGTGTGTTTCCCTTTTCATAAGTATTGTCATGATGCAACTTGCTGCATTTTGTTAAAATATGTTTATACCTGTGTTCATCAAAGATTTTGTATTGTAATGTTCCTTCCCTTCAAATACTCTGCTTTGGAGACTAGTGTAATTCTGGCCTCATAAATGAGATTGAAAGTGTTCTCTCCTCTCTTTGATTTTAAAGTCATGAGTATAATTGATAAACATATATGATTGTTATGAGGTACTTAACTTATCTTTGTGTTTATATTGAAAATCGCGCCTGTTTGAAAGCATGTAGACAGACCTTGCTTTTTTAATTCAGTGCAATGATTGCTCCTTTTTAATTAGAATATATGGTTCTTAAGTCTGTTATTTTTTATATTTTCTATTTGTCACATATGCTATGAGTTTGATTTTGTCTCTTTTCTGCCTTCCTTTTAATTAAATATACCTTGTTAATTTTTGAGGCAATGCTCTTTGATAAATCTCTTTTACTTATCTCATCACTTTCATCCTATATAGTAGAAGAACCCTGCAACAGTACAGTTTTATTTTCCCTTCCTCATCCTTAGTACTATTATTTTTCATAGATTTTAACCTTACATATATTATAAATTTCACTATACCTTTAAATTTTCTTTAAAATAGTCAATCATTTTTTAAAGAAACTTATAAATTAGACATGGGAATATTTTCCATTTGCATACACTTTGTTATTACTGGCACTCATCATCATCTTGTATAGTTGCCAATGTCAGTCTGACATCATTTTACTTCTTCTTGAGCAACTCTCATTGACACTTTGTGTAGTGCAAATCTACTGGAAATATTCTCTGATGTTAATTGGCAAAACCTTGTTATTGTACCTTCAATTTTGACATTTTCTTTAATAAAGAATTCTAGTTTGACAGTTAGATGTGATTCTATTGCCTCTTGACTTGCATAGTTTCTGATGAAATTTTGTGGTTTGTATCTTTTTTTGTACATTATACATAATTAAATTTTTCTGGTTCAATTTAATATTTTCTCTTTATCAGTGATTTTCAGAAATTTTATTATCATGTAGCAAGGTGCTGTTTTTTTGTTTTTTTTTTTAATTTTCTTGGTGTTCACTGAGCTTTTTGGATGTGCAATTCATATTTTCAACAAATTTGGAAAAACGTTGGGCATTATTTCTTCAAGTTTTGTTTGATTTATCCTCTCCTACTTGAGCTCTAGCTATACATATGCTAAACAATTTGATATTGAGTCTCGGTTAATTTATTTATTTATTTTTAGTATGATCTCTTTGTGCTTCATTTTAGGTAATTTCTATTGTTATGTCTTCAAGTTCACAAATCTTTCATTATATAGTCTCTAATCTTTTGTTAATCTTCAAAGTTGCATTTTTAAAATATCTTCCCCTTCCTTCCAAAAATGTACTTTCTATTAAAATACATGTGCTGGGCTTTAATATTTGTTTTAGTATCATTTTTCTAATACCATTACTTCTATCATTTTTCATTTGGTTACAGGTCTAATATGTCTGTTTCTTGGTATTTCTAAGTAATAAATTCTTGGGTCATGTTCTTAAAATGAGTCTATTCCTGTGGGTGTTAACCTATTGTAAGTAGGACCTTTTGATCAGGTTACTTCAGTTCAGGTATGACCCAGGATGTATCTGAATCCTCTTACTCGATGGAGTCCTTTATAAAATAAAGTGATTCAGACAAAGAAAAATCACAAAGGATTTTGTTCTTTCATCTTATAGGAAGAGAGGTATGGGAAGATTTGGGAAAGATGGAATAGGGAGCTCCAGGACTCAGTTCCTCCAACAAAACAACTATTAAACAGGCAGAAAAACTGTCTGAAACAATTATTTGGAAATGCTGGAGGTCATAAGAGCCCTGTACAGCATCCAAGCAAGAGTAGAGGAAGAGGCTGATAACCTATGGCAAGGAGAAGTAAGTTGCTCTCTTTGGACAGTGGCTACCAGTGCCCAGTCCCTGCTCTCAGAGGAGGCTGCCTTGGCGTCTAACCCCTCGCCAGCTAGCTGGTGACAGAAAGGGACATAAAAGTCCTCTTGCCCAAGAACAGGGCTGAGCATGGCCCATCACTGATCACAGCATTGGATTAGTGAATTCGGATCACTGGGGCCTACTCTGCAAGCAGCTATTGATTCACCCTACCCTGGACAAAGGCAGCAGAAGACATTGATTCCACCTGGCCCTGGACAAAGGTGGTGGCAGCCATTGTTTCAAGCCTTCCCGGAAGGGAGGGGTGGGGTTGGGGAGGGGTGGGGGGTATTTAAAGACATAGAGCTTCCTCAGGGCATGTGCACAGCTTGCCAAAAGTCCTGCCATGAGTCTCTCTGGCTTCAGGAAGCTGCTATGAATGCAATGTGCTGCCATGGGTAAGTGTGGCCTTGGGTCCCTGTGTTTGAATGTCTGTGGGTTGTTAAACTGCCACCGAATTCACAGACCGCAGGGGAAGGTGCCCAGGCCAGGACACTACACTGTGTCACATAAACCGTGCAGATCTGAGCATGGGGGCGGGGCCCAGATGGCTAAATTTGTCTTTCCACTCTTCTACCATTTTTAGATGTTTCTTTTTTTTTTTAATTCAACATTTGTGTGGTCTTTCTCCAATGTAAATCAACCTCTAGAAATCTGAGAGAGTTGAATCTGCCCTTTTATTTAGCTATCTCCAAGAGAACACTTTCACAGGAAAGTCTCAAACTGCCATGTTGATGATGTCCCTGCTTCTACTTCTAAATGGCCTGAACAACTTTCCTTGTAAGAGTTAAGGATTCATGGATTGATGTAAACACTTTAAAAACCTAAAGCCTTGATGCTTGAAAGAGTATCAACTAAGAGAACATAATGAAAAGGAATATTTCCAATTGTGGCCATAATGGGGTAAAAAGGATCATCTTGAACAATTATAGAAGTGGAAAAATACATGAAACACCTATTTTCAAACATTGGGTAGCAGCCATAGTAAAACTTTACAGGTGGGACAGGGTCTTATAACTTGACCAACAGGGCCCTTTAAATATCTTCAGATGGACTTTAGACAGCTATCCCCTTATGGGATATAAATATACCCTTGTTTTTATATGTCTATTTCCTAGATCAGGGGTTGTTAGCCTTTTTTGTTCCACAGGCCCCTTTGCCAGTCAGGTGAAAACCACGGACCCCTTACTAAGTCCACAGTGTACTGTGTATTATTTAATAAATATATCACACCTGCACCAACACATCCCCACAAGAATAATGTTTTTTTGAATTTCAATTCAAGCCCACGGACCCCTTGCTAAAAACCCTTGTTCTAGATGGATGAAAGCTTTTCCTTGTCACAAGGCTGCTATCCTCACAGTAGCTAATAAGCCATTAGACTTTGTTTTCCCCATCAGGGGAATTCCCACTATTCTCTCAAGTGATAGAGACACCTATTTTACTGAAACTATGATGGAACTCTTCAAGGCCTAACACATCAACCAAAATCATCACTGCCCATACCATGCTCAATCCTCCGGAAAAACAACAAAAACAACAGCAAGAACAAGTGGTAACTTAAACCTTACATTAGCTAAAGATCTGAGTCCTTCTGTCTTGACCTGGGGTTATTCCCTTTTCTTGATTGGCATAAGTTCTAGCCCACCAGGAAATTATCAGTTACCCCCCCCCCCATAAAATCATAATGGGAAGACCCATGCAACTCATTATTTCTCCTACCATACTTGAGTTCAGTCTATCACAATCTGAAATTGTTAATTATTTTAAAGGACTGATCGCATAACCCAGTTCCACCTGTTGCAGATCCAGGCTGCCTTTCCTGAGATTCCTCCACAGCAAACCCTATATGACCTTCAATCAGGAGACTTGGCCTACTGGAAGAGATGCCAATGAAAGACTGCTTTAATATCTAGATTAAAGGACCTTATCAAGTCTTACTGACCAACATCAACTGCACAAACTACGAAGAATTGACCCCTGGGTCCATATGTCACAACTACAAAATCCTCCAAGCTCCTAGGAGGTCACCTCATTTCGGACCTTAACCAAAAATTGAAACAAAGATCCCAGAAGCAGATGGCATCTGATGTGGACAGCTAACCCAAGACTGGCAGAACAAGCAGATGACCCCTAACCAAGGCCATCCCTCACTACAAAAAGACCACATCTTTTTCTTATCCCATTTTGTGCCCTTTTATCTCCTCCTAATCTTTTATCACCGTAAAGATCCTTGGACCCTATTTAAAATGACTCCATTCCCATTTTTTCCCTCTTCTCACTCTCTCATTCTAAGGTCATCCTTAGGTTATCTCAGACAGTTGCCACTGTCATTTTTTGGTTGTACTTGAATAAATAAAACTGCACAAGTAGAACGGACCCTACATCAGCTGAAAACAGGCTACTTGGCTTTCCTGGGTGGGCCCCTTGTCACAGGGGACTTATTTTCATTTACTGGTTTGGGTTACCAGGGATTTTAGCTCAGGGATATCCTACTAGGAACAGTTATTATCTTTTTAGTCCTAATGCTCATCATATCCCTCACTCATTGTCTGGTTTCTCGATTCTTAAATGCCATTGTGCAGCCCTGAAGCTGACAAGTTAACTGAGACTTCAGGAACAACAATGTTAAAATGACTGCAAATTCTTGAGAAACTGAGCTACTGAGCTACAGGTAATTCATTAGACACAGAAGCAACTAGTGAATGAGAGACAAGCAATGTCTTTGGTCAAACCCTTGTAACCGTGGGAATCATCAAAATGTGAGAATTGAAAAATATAATAAAAAATAGCTCCTGGGATTTCTCAGAACCTACACAAAAGTTAAATTTCCTGAACTAGCGTAGAATTATGTGGCAAATATCCACTTTGGGAAGTCCCTACCCCGAAAAGCCAATCAAACCCCTGGTTTAGCAAATTTGGCCCAAGTAAAAATACAGCCCCTCTTAGACTTTCTCCACCCCCTTAAGACTCACAGGTCTCTTCTCTAATCAAGGAAACCTAGTCAAGTTCCTTCTTTCTGTTTATAAAACTGTCCACAAACTTCCCAGACTCACAGCTGCTTTTGTTTTTGCAAAAGAACAGTTTCTTTGCTGAAGCAATCTTGGTTTCCTGAAAAAAAAATAAATGCTATAAACTGCAACTCAACTTCGATTTGTGTTTTGACACTATTCAGATCTCCCATTTGGAATACAGATTGATGCCTTGGAAACTTGATCAATCCCTGTTTCTAACCAGAGTTTACTTTGTAATTTGAATTTCTTATCCTCTAAGATTTTTTTCCCTGTCACCACCATGTTGTTTTCTGATATTTGGGGGAGAGATTTCAAAGGGCTAACAACCCTCATCTCAATTACAAACTTCTCCATGAACCATTGCCAGCGTGCCTTTAGGGAGAAAATACATGCTGTTTTTCCTGGGAGAGTCCAGGTTTCTGCCTCTTGACCTGGTGTCCCATCTGTTTTACCATTTTTCTCAAACATTGTGGTTGCACAAGGTATTATAACATTATCTCGAGCCTGCAAAGGCAGAGTTAGCAGTTACAGCTGGGTAGCCCCAGAGACATTGAGTCAGAATCCCTGGGTTTTTAATACATCTCAGCCACTTTGTAGCTGTATGACCTTGTGCAAATTACTTGTCATTAGCCATTAGTTACCTAATCTGTAAAATGGGGATAATAATAGTACCAGTCTCAAAGGACTGCTGTGAAGAGTAAATGAACTCTCATATATAAAGTACTTAGCCCAGTATCTGAACTCATTAAATGTTCGTTATCATCAATCATTATTTTCATCATCTTCACTGGTAGATAGTGTGGATCTGGGAGCAGCCGTGAAAGGTGCTGTTGGCAGGATGCCATTTAGAACCTGCCGTCTCCTTTCATTAACTTCATAATTTTTCTTTTCTTTAATGACATTTCACAATTGCTTAAATCACTGTGATGCCTTTACTTGGTAATAAGAATCATCTTACCAAATCATCGCCTTTTTTCCCCTTTGGATCTCTGTAAACCAATTGTTCTTCACTCATTCTATCAAGAGTCTTGATAATTAAACAAAAATATGTAGCCTTGCTCTTTGGGAAAATAATGCAACTTTCACCTCTCAATCTGACTCAAACTTAAGGGTATTAATCAAGGGAAACATCCAGGTGACATATTCTTTTATTTTTAACAATTGAAATGCTTGGAAGTTTGTAAGTATTTCTTGTACTCCTAAAATACAAGTTACAAATAGGAAAAGTTACAGAAAAGCAAAATTGCTACTGGTTCTGGGCAGTTCCAGTGCAACCTGAGTTTTGAGCATTCTTCAGTCTTGTGGGAGTTGGGACGGTGACCACTCTTCCACTCTGGCTACTTGGTACTGGTTAGGTGCACGGGTCAGGGCCTGAGGGATGGATCTGTTTAGTTTGAAGTTGAAAGTATTCTCAAGTACCTGGTTGCTGTTCCTAGAGGAGCTGGTGTCCTTGGGTCTTTGACTTAGTTGGCATAGAAAGGACCACAAGGCTTTGGGTTTCTGAGAAACAAACATAACAAGTATTGAAATTATAGGTCCAAAGAGAAGAAGGAGGATAGCAAGTAGTGAATATAGCCACATCATATTAGGGAGATGTTTTTTATGGATTCCCAGATGGAATTTGCAGGATTGTTGTTTCCATGTACCTGTATGACCTGCCTGTTGATTTTCTGCACATTTGGTTCTATATGATCAGAGGTATTAACCCACATATGACAGGATATATCGGCCCCCACACAGACTCCTCCCTGCTCGGGCAGATGATTGTCCATGACCACATTTGCCAATGTGTCTCTGGCTATTTGGGGGGCTTTTAAGGCTGCTGCAGTAGCAGTTGCCAGTTCCTCCATTGAGGCCGTGAGGTTTTCTAATGTGGCTCATGTATGCAAAGCCTCCCCAAGGACTTGGGAGTCAGCAATCCACAGTCTTACACCCTCCCGCTTACTGGAAGAATGAGTAACAAGAAAGACTTCCCAGGGTCCACTCCAATGGGGCTGTAGTTGGCCATGTGGATGTTGACTCTTCCAGGGTTTAAGAAGCACCCAGTCCCCTGGGCCTGTATAATGAAGGGGCACATCTGTGGGAAACACAAGGTGGCTGGAAGCATATTGGTGACTAGCAGGCAGGGTGGCACCTAGCGGTTGTACGCACTTTACAGTATCTAGTTCCTTAACACTAAGACTGTTAAGTGTTAAGATTTCTTAAGGAAAGGTCAGCCAAATAACATTTCATAAGGGCTCAATTGGCGCTTCCGGGGGCTGCTCTTACACAGAGCAGTGCAACTGGCAAGGCTTAGGGTAAGTTAGGTTCCTGGCAGAGTTTTGCTAAAGTCTTCTTTAAGGTTTGATTTGTCTTTTCTGTGCTTCCTGTGGACTGCGGTCTCCATGACGTGTGCAGCTGCCAACGTATTTATTCCTAAGCCTCCAGCCACCTCTTGGATCAGCTGACTGACAGAGGCTCCCCCATTATGGCATTGTATAAAGTATGGCAGTCCAAACCGAGGAATAATTTCTTTTAGCATTCCTCTTGTTACTACTGAGGTCTTTTCTGTTCTATTGGACAAGCTTCTACCTGCCCAGAGAAGATGTCTACAAACATGAGTGGGTGTTTATAATTTCCTCTGGCCTTTGGCATGACAGTAAAATCTATTTGCCAGTCCCTCCTGGCTCTGGTCCTTTTGTTTGCACTCCCATTACAGGAGGACAGGGTCCACTTTGGGGTTATTTCTGGCACACATTAAACCAATTTGGGCCACGTATTTCTGCATGTTTGGGTCAACAGTGAACTTTGGTAACCATTGGTACATGGTATCCTTCCCATAATTGGTTCCCTGACTTAAATGTGTGATAATTCCTTCCATTAAATGTTCAGACACTAGTTTGGTTCCTTGTTCACTATAAATCCACCCTTCCTTGGTAGAGCTATAAAACTATGCACCAGAGTTTTAAGGGTTTATTTAAAATCCCTACTCATCAGTCCTGTACAGATCCACTGGGAAATATCAGAGTTTAAATGACTCCAAGTTCAGGCTAGGTATCAAGGCAAAGAAGTTAATGCTTGGCTTTCCCACTCTGGCTACCCATGTAGCAGTCTGGTCAGTTAAATTATTTCCCTTTGCTATTAAGCTATCAGTCCTCTGGTTTCCCAGGCAATGGACAGTTGCTACTTCTTGTGGCCAAACAATGGCCTCTAGCGTGGCTAGTATGACTTCTGCATGTTTGCTCTCCATTCTTCCTAAGGTTAATAACCATCTCTCTTTCCAAATGGCTCCATGTGCATGAACCACTGAAAAGGCATATTTTGAGTCTCTATGATTGTGAGCCTTTTTGCTGTTCCCAAATGTAAAGCCCTGGTGAGAGCTATCAGTTCTGCCTTCTGTGCAGACAAACCTGGAGGAAGTACATTTGCTTCTGAAACTTCCTGGAGAGTCATTATTGCATACACAGTTTTTCAGAATCCTGGTCCAAGAAGCTGCTTCCATTAGTGAACATTTCTCAGTCTGGATTCTTCAGGAGTTGGTCCGTGAGGTCCAGTCAGCTAGAATAGACTCCTTTGATTATTTGTATACAAACATGGATAGGTTCTTTCTACACACTGTCAAGTAGGAAGCCAGGGTTTAAGGAAGAGACTGCTTTACATTTGGGTTATCCAGCATTATAGTATGGTACTTGCCTAACCTCCCAGAATAAGCCTATATCTCCCTTTTCATTCAAGAAGGGGTATTACATAGTGAGGGATGTGCACTGTGATCGGTTGTCCCAGAGTAAACTTTTTGGCTTCCTGAAATAGGGCACAGGTGGCAGCAACTGCTTGTTGGCATACTGGTCAACCCTGAATTACTATAACCAGTTGTTTGGAAAAATAAGTGACAGCCCTGCATATATCACCTAAATTCTGTGTTACTACCCCTCATCATTTGTACACAAACACATCAAAAGATTTTCCCATGTCTGGGAGGCCAAGTGCTGGTACTGTTAAAAGTTTTTCCTTAATAGTGTGAAATGCCTGCAGGCATTCAGTAGTCCAGACCAGGTAGGTAGGTAAAGGAGGGCACAAGGCCAAAATGGTGGCCTCAGGAAGGTTAACAGGACTTCCCCATCTTCAATGTATGGCAAGGGTGCCGAGGGAGATACCTAGTGGGGTAAGCTGAAAGCATCATCCAGTTTAGAGTCTGGTTACACAGGTTTAGCCTAAGGTTTAACTGAGTCTGGTAACATTGGTTTTGTCTGCTTTTCCTGAGTCCTTTCCCTCTACATCATAATTTTACATTTTTTTCCCGCAAGTTCTTATTTTGATATAAAGGCATAAAAGACTGAACATATGGAATCTCTTCCCTTTGCAAACCAAATCTAATTGCAGGATGGTGTTTTCATTTCAGGGTCCTTTCTCCAGCCAGCGTTCCCCTGGCCCTAACCGATATTGGCATCAGGCCATATTACAAAAGAAGACCATGCTTTTCCTTCTCATAGGCTCATAGCCGAATGTAGACCAATTGTGTAAAAGACATCCCAAAGGACGACGATTAGGTATGCCATTAGCATTACCCCAGGTGATAATTCTGTCTGTGAGCAACAAATAAAAAAAACAGGAACAGGTTGAATAGGATGGCTCTAACCTAAGCCACCCCCAGTTTCTATGACTCTTGTTTGTCCAGTCAGGTAAAACTTAATATAATATGAGTAAAAATTGTAGGATGTTTTCTCTTCCGTATCAAGCCATGCTGATATCTTTTATGTTTTCTGACCTACACCTGCAGAGAGAAAACAGGTCACTTAATTGCTTGCTCTCTTCTTGATGTGAGACCAGCTCCCATAGAAAGGGACTGAACTCAAAATGGGTGTGTTTTTTTCTTCTTCCAAAATATATTTTGAAACAATTTCATAAACCCTTCTAATAATATTAAGAGATTAATATTCTAACAATTTTAAGAGATTCCAAATTAATAAATGATACAATCAGTCTGGATCAACTTGCATTTAGAGCAAAGAAAACAATTTGGGCAGGGATTGGGGTGGGGGAAGGGACTGCATCTTACATAACTTTATTATATACAAATACTCAGCTTCTATGACTCAGAAAAATTCTATGAACTTGAGGTTGTATATTTTATCATGTACTTTATACCTTAAGCCATCACTTGAATTTTGAATTATAACCATTTTTCACCTTATGAATAGTTTTGCAAACATTAATGCTTCAATGAATATTCATGGCATGCTTCCCTCACTTCAATCTATCTAAATTATGAATTTTTATTTTGAAAGAAAAATGTTTTCTGTCTTGTAAAAATAAGCTTATTCTTCATTAAATATTTAAGAAGATCTCAAAGGACGCTAAGCCTTATTTTTTCACAATAATTGTGGATGGAATTTAAAACTTAATTAACCATTATTTTTCTTCCAGCTTCAAGAGTTCTATAAACAATATCATTGAAATGTGTTTGAAAGTTGAGATGGGACAAGATTAAAACATCAGGTATCTGGAGATCTATTTGAATATATCAACTTCTTGTGACCATTTAAAATTTATAAAGAAGTCATGTTTAAAGTTAAAATTAATTAATAAAATTTAATACTGCCAATATTAAAAATATATAAAGATAATATATTGAAAAGACTGTTTCTGCTTGGTCAGCAAAGAGGCAGAGTGAAATATTGCCTCTTGCTTTGTATCTTGATGTACAATTCAAATGATTAGACAATAATGTTCTTTCTTTAGAGTAATAACATGTAATTCAAGACATTTTTATTACCTTTATATTTGTTTCAGATATTGAAATCTACAAAGTATTCTTTGACTTTATATTTTTTATGTTTCAAATTAAAGAATTTACTTTTATCCTTAAGGTTAGATTCATATCGTCTTTATATCTTTCATTTGTTTTTTGTTTTTCATTTGTTTCAGGATTTGATTTTTATAAAAGTCTATTTTCTAGTTTTATGGTTACTTATTTTTATATTCTATGAATGTCATTTAACACATTTTCTTAGCATGATGAAAACCTCTCAATTTGCAATCCCAAAAATAATCTAACATAATAGTAAGTTCAATAATTTTTGTAAAGAATGTAAGTTTTTAGGAAGTGATTTAGAGTTTGTTATCTATTTTGATATTTATAGCATTGTGAATGCTGTGAAATTAATTTTATGTCTCCCATTTTATAAATCAAGAAATTGATGTTCATAAAAGTTAAATGATGTTTTCATGACTTCATAGACTAAAAAGTGGCAAAATCAAAATTTGAAATTACACTGGTGTCCTTCATGATTAAAATTTTGATTTATAAGTGTGAAAGTCATTCTTCTATTCATTGTTTTGTCTTATGTTTGGTGCTATTTAAGTGTAAGGCTTTGCTTACAAGGGACAGTGAGAATGAAAAAACTTACTCTCTCCAGTCAGCTTGCTAAATTAGTATGGGAAAATTTTGGTAGCAAGGGGTACCCCTTGATTACATTCACTAATTTTGATTTTTAATTTTTTAGTTATCTAACTACAGGTTGTGAAAATAATATAAAATATATAAAGTTTTCAGAGATACTATGAAATATTTTATAAATACAAAATATGGCTTAAATTACTTTGCTTTAGTGTATGATATAATTAATTTGTTTTTGTTTTCTGTTCAGTTTGCAGCAATTTATTAAGGTTAAGAAATATATTGAACTATATCTCTTACTATCATGTCAGTCCTGCTACATGTGAATTCTGGGACTTTGCAGCTGAAATGGGTTTTATTTTTAACCTGTTAATTTAGAACTTCAAATTTTTGGGGGGGGTTTCCCCTTATTAATTTATCTATTATTTAATGTTGAGGATAGCAAAAAGACAATTTCTCTTGCTAAGAGGATTACAAAAAAATTATATTGAATGTTAAGATACTTCTAAATATATATTGTATAGAATTTTATTTCCATTGAAATTCTTGAAATTTAAAGAATAGTATTGTACCTTTGTTTAAGTTTTGCACACCTTAAAAAAATAGGTTATATAACCTACTTAAACAAGTCTAAAGCTAATTGGCATGGTTCACATAAGTGGGAGAATTAGGGTGATAGTCTGTTAATTTTCATGGAAAATCTAAAACATATGGATATGATTATTGATCACTACATTTATCTACCAATAACATTATTAAATTAAAAGCAAGTAACAAACAAACAAACAAAAAACAGATCCATTTTACTAATTCCAAAAAGGTTAAACTTTTGCAGTAATCCTTTTTACTTAGCTCTGCAAGATGGAACTATATCATCTACTCAATTCAATCATTAACATCTCTCTTTGATGACATAAACCACAACCTCATTTTGATGCATTGGAGAGAATTTAGACTAAACAGATATGTTGAAAGTCCGTAATTTCTTAGATTTGTTTTCTCAAAAACAAATTTTGAAATAATGTATTGTTTTTTTCTGCTGACCACAACTTAACAGAAAATAGAACTTTATTTTTAAATGGTAAAAGTATTATACCAGCGATCTTTTGCTACAGAATGATTTGTGTAGTCTCTACAATTTAGAACTGGTTTTTGCTTTCTATGTTTTTCAAACAGAACTCTAGGATCCAGTTTGTCATGCAAGCCTGGGCCACAAACGTCTACCCTTTCTAAAAGGTTGGTTATTCAAAATATGGGCAGATTGGTACCTTGAAATTCTTGTCAGTCTCCTTGAGCACTACGTTAGCATAGAAACAGCACGATAGATCATATTAGGTAAGTGTTTAACTGCGAGGTTAATTTGTCTCACAACATATATTTAAAAGCATATATTTAAAAACAAATGGCTGCCCAACAATGGCCATTGGTGCTCCTTTTTCTATTCCCAACTGCCTCCAGAGCCTTAGCTTTTCTTTCTTTCTTCTGTCCTTGGCTGGGTGCATACTAAATCCCCATTAGATGTTTCATTTACTTCCCCAACCCTTTCTCCCAATTGCTTCCTCTTCAAATAGTGTCCTCCAAACATGTTTATAGTGGCAGCTATGGCTATGGCCAGGGTCAGAGGGAGGGTCAAGTCTGCACCAAATTCTTTCTCTTGTTCTGAACAATTCTTTCTCTTCTTTCTGGTGTCCATAATCCTTTAATCTTATCCCTGGTGATAAGACACCTCAGCCCAGCTCTTGAGATAAAAATTCTTGGGTAGTTTGACATAGGCTTACCATTGAAATATAGAAGGACAAAATTTTTAACTTTTGAGTGTCAAGAGCTTTCAGCACCTGTAAATAACAATTCTGGATATAGCGTCAAAAGAGAAAGTGAGAGAAGGTATATACATATAATGGTTATGAGTGACTATGGAGCACTTTTATCCAGTTTTCTGTAATTGGCAATTTATTCAGAGGATAAAGTAGTGAACAAAGCTGGCAAAAATAGTTGCCTTAATTTTTCTTAGATTAAATTAATTATTCAAATAATGTAATGTTATTAATTTATATTAGAGAACTTTAAAAGATCTAACATGTTTCAGAATTTAATATTTTTAAACAGTGGACCAAAAGTGGAAACAAAATACATTTTAAACCAGTAGATGGTGACAGCAAAAAAAATAATTGATAGTCAGTCATTAGCACCTAATTTTTTTTTTTAACAATCAAACTATGATCTGGGATAGAAAAATATTCCCAGGGGTTCAAATGAGCAGAAGGAATTGGTCATCTGTACATTCTTATACCACGGAGCTAAGAAACAATATCTCCACCACTTCAACTCCATCCTTAACTTCCAGGCCTTTTAGATTGCTGGAATTCTAGCCCACAGGTCTACAAAGCAGAAAGTGTAAGGGAGTAGATATGATTGTACCACAGAGAGGTACAACATATTATTATTCTACAATGAAGAGTCTTGTCATGTTAATATATAATGTGGGGAAAACAGTCCTATGGTAACTGCTTAAAGATTATTTGCATTGTTAATCTGTTTTGAAAAATTAAAAAAAATTTTTTTTGTATTTTAAAAAGCCAAATTCTACTAAAAGAGTTGGCAACTAGTGGAGTGCCAGATACAAGATTTATCAAATAGCCTCCACTGATATACTTTCATATCCTTGATCTAAAAGTAGATTTTTTTCTCAAAGTTTAATTTTTATTTTGGCCTATGCTTTATCTTGATAATAAACAGATTATATAATCTCATCACATCACCAATTGTATTTTTCAAATAGTGGTATATGTACCTGAAAAAACAGATCCTATGCCTTCCAAAGAGATATAGACTCAAACAAACTTCGCATCAAGAGAATGATCTGTACATCTTTTCATTTGAGCAATAAGTCCTGCACATAACCTTTTGGTTTCTTTATATCAGTCTTACTCTCTGCCTCTTCTTCTAAGTGCCTTTTAAAGCTTTAATATCTTTTACTTCTGTTATTCCAATAACTGATCTCGAAAATCACTATTAACCCATAATCTAGATTTGATACTTAACTTTTGTCATATTGATTTCCACTCTTCAGGTTGTCCACTGCATTTGTATCTCTTGGGGCTTCATTAAAAATATTTTTTAATTAACAATATCTTGTAATCTGCTATTTACCAATAATATACGTTCAAGTTAATGGTTCTGAGCGTCATAAAATTGATAATGTCAATTCTGTAATTACAATTCTCTTTGCCACCCATAACTCTCAGGAGTCAGTTCAAGCTCTAGCATATTACCAAACCTAGCCCTTCAGGGTGTACTTGTGCCTAACTCTCGAGCTTCACCATTCATCTTCATACTATGCATATGAATTATTTTTAAACTTCCACATTGTTTCCCAAGCCTGGGCCATGCCAGCTGCTTTCTCTGCATGGAAAATGCTTCTTGTTCCCTTTCATGTGTGCTAACGTTCAACACTCAGATGTCAACACTCCTGAGGAGCTTTCTCTAAGTAGCCAGTGCTTGTACTTTCATCCTAGCCTGGATTAACCTTTATCAAAGCACTCATCCTGCTGTTCATAATCATTGCTCTACTTTTCTAACTCTTCCTCTTGCAGTGAATCCCTGCCCAACACACCTTTTTATTCCCAAGTCCAAGCACAGCTCCTGGCTCCAATATATTTTCATTTCATTTACTAAATGAATTCATCTTGAGACCAGTACTATCAAAAATGGAAAAACCTGGTTGTGATAATTATACTACTTTTCTCTTTTCATATGCATAATTTAGCAGCACTGATACATATTAATAATGACTCCTTAACACTTATTTTAAGGTGTCATTTAGCTTCGATTTATTTTCTCCCCATTTTAAACATTTTCTTCCAATTTTTTCATTATATAAGAAGTGGGAGGAAAAGGTATTATTTGAACCTCGAATCTAATTTCTGTAACCTGTTTTCCCGGTCTTATTTGTTAAATATCTTCAGTCACCAAAGCGGCTGTACATTGCCAAGTGTTTCCTCCAGGTACAGCAACATCATAAGACCTTTCTCTTTCACAGAGGGAACTGTCTTCCATTATTTCATTGTGTCCTATCATTACAATGCAAATGATTTGGTTCATTATCATTATATAATTTGCAATCCAATGGCTTGATGGTAACCAAATGAGAAAATACTGTTTCCTGTCAAAATTGCAAATTAAAAGCATGATTTCTCTTTGAGTCTCAACTTTAAATATATTTACCATCTGATAATTAGTATTTTTAAAGATCTCTTTCCATCTCCTTGGAATGTTAAAGAATAGAAGAGGTTAAAGTGTTTCATTAAATTCTAATTCATTTAATGAAGTGTTATATATTTTTTCTATTGGATTAGTTTTGAAAATAGAAAAAAAAAAAAAAGTTTTTTGGTAATTCTTAGGACTCAAGGTATAAACTTCCAGATACTGTTTAAGACCATAGACCAACAGCAAATTCATAACATTTGATGAAGTTTCTGTGGTGGTTGGAAGTTGTATGCATCCCAGTAAAACATGTTCTTAAACTTAATCTGTGGGAAGCGGGTGTGGCTCAATGGATAGAGCTCCCATTTACCATATGGGAGGCCCCGGGTTCGCTTCCCGGGGCCTCTTTGTGAGGGCAGGCCGGCCCGCGTGGCACGGTGGGCTGATGCAGCAGGACCTCACAGCAAGGGGGAGATAAGCAGACACGGAAGAAACACACAGCAAATGGACACAGTAAAAAACACAAGCAGCAAGGGGGGGATAAATAAATAAATAAATAAATCTTTGGGTAAAAAAAAAAAACACAACTTAATCTGTTCCTGCAGGTGTGAATGCATTGTAAGTAGGACCCTTTTGATGAGGTTACTTCAGTTAAGGTGTGTTCTACCTCAGTCAGGATGGGTCTTAGTCCTACTACTGGAGTTTTTTATAAGAAGAATAAAACTTAGAGAGAGAGAAAGCCTCAAGAAGCAAGAAGCTGAACATCAATGGAATCTGGAAGAGAAGTGAAAACAGGAGGCACTACCACATGCCTTGCCATGTGACAAGCTAAAGACCAAGGATCACCAGCTGCCAACCCCAGAATGCCACAGTCTTCAGGAAGAAAGCATCATCTTGATGACACCTTGACTCAGTCTTTCTTTAAGCCTCAAAACCATGAGCCAATAAATTTCCATTGTTTAACTCCACCCATTTCATGATATTTGCATGAGCAGCCCAAGAAAGTAAAACAAGTTCCACTTTCCGTAATGAGCAATATTAACAAATGGAAGGTCTTATCTATAGACACTTCAATGATTGGCACATCCATTTCCAATACTGCTTTTAAAATGACTGAAGGGAAAGAGGAAAATAACTCCCGTGTCAACTATTCCATGATGAAATAAGAATAAATAGAATTACAGTGAGATATAGCCCATGAAATCTTCAGAGAGAAGAATAGTGCTATTTCTGAAAGTAAAGATCCTGTTTAATTCAAGTCCTAAAGAATGATCTATAGACGTATTGAATCTCAGTGGTCAGACAAGCTTCTTCTCAATAAAGCTCAGTGCTTCTCTTGCCAGGTTTACACAGATACATGGAATAAGGCTGTGAGTCTTAAATACATTCCTCAGAATCATACTTATACTGAGAATAGGCTGTTTAGCCTTTCCAACCATCTAACATCTTAAACTATGTCTACTTAATTAGGGAACCATACTAAAGAACCCACTGATAGTCAAAGTCCACGCATTAGCTTTGCACCTAGATCAGTTACTGAGAAAGATGGGAAATACCTGCTAAAATATTCTTCAGTAGTAATGGCATTTGAGAAAAAACAAAATAAAATCCAACAATGCAACAATAATACCTATATGTGAGATAAAAAGTTAAACAGTTCTCTGTAGTAATGAAATAGCGTTATTTTTATATTGCTCCCAGATTTTAATATTAGCTAAGGAAAAAAGACATCCCCTAATCAAGTTCCCTGCCTTCTTCCAGGTTAGGTAACATGTACACTCCTACATCTAAGAATGAGATTATAGAATATCAAAAAAACTATACAATTTCTCAAATTTCATTCAGACATCAAAAAAGTGGAAAATGATATTATATTAATATAATTATATTATATTATATTATATTATATTATATTATATTATATCAAATACCATTGGCTGTACACTTTAGAAAAATTGTATGATGTATGAGCAAAAAAATAATAGGGTGGGTTGGGGGAAAAATATCAAACATAAGATACGGACTATGGTTAGTAGTAATGCTTTGATGATGCTCTTTCATAATCTGTTACAAATGTTTCACAACAATGCAAAGTAATTGTGGTGGGGTGATGTATGGGAGTCCTGTTTGTTATCCATGTTTGTTTTGTAAGTTCACAACTTTTACTATACATTTATTGTTTATGTATGTTCATGTATGAATGATATGCTTCAATAAAAATTTTAAAATAAAAACAAAAATGAAAACAAAAAAGTGAAAAAGGCAATAGATTCCAAGATACTGATCCCCCAGAGGGAATTTGGAAAGAGAATTTAGTCTGAATTCATTGGAATCTAGATTCCAACTGGAGCTCCACTTCTTTGTTTAGATGTAGTATAATCTTGTTTCTCTTCTTTTAGATAAGCTAATAACCTACTTTGGAAAATAATTGTGATGATAATAAAGAATAATATTTGTAAAATACTTGACAGAAATTTACTCATCTTGTGCATATATGTTTTTTCTCCTTTAGTACAGTGTTCTTTCTGACTCCCATTGACTTAGGAACTAATATACTGATATTTTATATGTTAATAACTGTAACATTGGTCGGAAATGAAGGGTCTCCATTTTCTAATTATCCACATTTTCTTCCTTCCCCCAAATAGCATAGCAAATGTTAATATTTATAACACCAATAAGAAACTCATTGTCTGTGGCATTGGCAACTTTCTTTTAAATTAATTTAAGAATTATTTTTAAAGTATGTAAAATTGTAATGGTGTCTTTCATCCTTACACTTCAAAGTAGTTTTCAGCAATAAGTGTCAGTCAGTGTTCCGTTAACTAGATAATCCTTATTGTTTTCTCCAGGTCTGTTGACAAAGGCAGTGGTGATGAGTGTGAGAAATTTTCTTGAACACATTGATATAAAATTGGGATCCGCAGGCAAAGCCTTTACTTTTCTATCATTAGTTAAATTCACTTGACATGTCTTCCATCTCCTTTTATTTCTCCTTTTATTAAGAAAGGGAATTTCAGCAACTCAAGAGAAATATTAACACTAGGGTTAGTTCTTTGCATAAGAAAAGCATCTTTATTATATAAGCAAAACAATAGTCTAAGATGGTCTATTGTAACTTCTTTAACACAAAGGAAAATAAATTCACAAATGGTGAGAAAGTCTATTTCACAAAAAGTTGCTAAGTATAAGAAAGTTTATCCAAACACTTACTGGATAAATTTCCTTTATTTTTTTATGTTTTATAGAATGGGAGGAAAGACTTTTGATGATCTTAAATTTACTATTGGCTCATATTGAACATTGTGTTCAAGGGGCTGGTTGAGTGAAGTTACTTTTTAATGTCACTGGACAACCCAAGCCCTGATGAATAAGTAATAAACAAACATATTATTGTATTAGCTCACTTAACAGTTGAAATGGAAACAAACTTCATAATCTGTGTGAAATCTTTGTCTTAGCTGTCTGCTAAAATTCCCCATATACTGGATATTTTAGAGATAGCAACATAGTTTCTTGTTGGATAAGACATGAAGCACATTTTACCATCACTTAAATCTATTTCTTTTCCTTCACCTGAAATTCCCTTTACCTTACAACAGTCATTTATACTTTCTGAATATTTTTTAATTTCCAAAGCACTTCTGCACACTTTTATTTTTAAGGTTTTCACAAAGTGCAGAGTCTTCAGGCTAAAGTTGGGATGAAAAAGTCTTAAGAGGAGCACAGGTGAGATTCACATTATGTACAACTTGGAGCTCTGTTTATTGCCTATAAGTCAACAGATATATTATATGTGAGCCCTCCAAATGGTCAAGCTCACATTTTTTACATTTCTGTGGACCACAAAAAAAGGAAAACATTAAATGATGATAGATATTGGGGAAAATTGGGGAAAAAAAATATGGGTGCTCAATGTTAGTGAAAGTACACGGGTGCTTTTTAATCCTGTGAAAATATAATGACCTTCTTCCATACAAATTATATAACTTCCTCTATAACGTGTAAAATTATGCTCCTAAATAACCTGGCTTAACACCAATCCTTCTGCTACTGTTGGGTAAGATGATCATAAGTAGTTAGGATTGTATCGAAGCAGACAGGCAAGGCTACTTTATGGAACTACATAGCACTGTGCAATGGTTTATTGTCACTTTCCTTATATCAGTTAAACAGAAAATATTCTATAGCTGCGAAAGAAATTGTGCTCAAACAAAAGTGAAAAAACAAAACAAAGATCGATAACTGATTTTTTTTCCAATTTAAGTAATAAACAAAACAGGCAGTCAAGATATTTCCATTTATTCAAATCAGCAAGGCCTTTTTAATACAGAGTGAAAAGCTTACCTGCTTTTATGATACTTATAATTATAAGCTGATACTATTCTGCACATAGTCATACTGGAATCAAATCATGGATTTGCACATTCCAGTGCCGAAATGTACAGAACGAGATTTTATGAGGCCCAGAAAACAAGAAACAAAGATCAGAAAGAAGAATTTAGACCGGATCAAAATTAAAATTAGATTATTACTTAAGAGCATTAGTAGTTCTTACTTTCCCGGATGTATAAATCAGTGTAAAAACCTTCCTAAACCTTATTTAACAAGTTATACTCAAAGCCCCAATATTAAAACACTTAGCACACCTATTTTAATGAATATGCTTAATTGCTTTTGCTGGGCCATCCTAAATTCAGTGAATAAATTATGCTTATCATTGTCTCTCCCATACTACACATAACCCACTGCCCATAGTAGGAGTTTGAGAAATATTTACTGAATAGAAGAATGAATCTCAATTAGTACAAAAGAATAATGCTATCTATATCCCATACTGGGATTGTAAGTCAAGTATACTGGTTCTCACTTCTTTCTCTGCCACTAATTAGCTCCAGGAGATTATTTATAAATGGCTCCAGCTTTTGGCTCCTGTTTCCCATATTCTAAAGACTTTGCCTCTTTGTGGAGTAGAAACAAGGGGGTAGATATGAAAGTACACTGGAGAAGTAGGACAACCTCCTCAAAGGCAAGGCATTGTTATTTAAAGCACGTAGGAAAATTAGCATATGTTCCTATTTCAACTTTAGAAGTCTCATCTCAGCGACATCTATCAGCAGCACTTATTTGATTCAAAGAAAAGGGGTCTAGCAGAAGTGGGAGGGTAGGTGTTTATGAAGGATGTGCCTTTTCATGCAAGCTAATCAAAATCACTGCTGCTTGCTATTTTGTTGACTTCAAAATAATTATATTCCTTTGTGGTTCAATGTATATGTCAAAACATTTTTGCTTTTTCATAAAAATGTCTTCTTTTGTACAAGAAAGTATATTTTTCATGTTTTATTGCATTTTGCCATACATGAATAAAATATTACTTCATTCTCATCTAACTCAATGAGATGGTTTCCGAGAAGTCTTCTCAAAACAAGTTATAGAACCTGAGATGTGACGGATTAGTACACATAACTACGTCAAAGAGTATATTATGAGGAATGGGTGAGAGAAAAGAAAGCAACGTTTACAAAGCTCTTGTGTTAGAAAGCGGTATAACTTGTTCAAGAAACTGAAAGAAGGGCAGTGTGGTCATGTTATAAAAGCAAAGCCAGGAATGGGACTAGGTTGCGATGAGGCTGGGGAGATGGTTTGGCATCTATTTAGTGTAGGTCCATGTTAAAGATTTTACTATTAATCTGATGATACACCATGGGATGAGAATTTAAACATTTCTAAAAGGAAAAATAACAAGGTAAGATTTTCATTTTGAAAAGATAACTGAGTGTGGTGGGCAGAATGGCAGGAGTGGATAAAATTCCAAGTTAGGGAGAAATATAGGTAATCCTGTATAGATAGAGAACAGTAATAGTTTGTTGACTGTAAAAAAGAAGGCAAGAGTAGAATAAAAAGTTAGAAGATAAAATTGAAATAAACTTATAATGAATTGGATGTAGTGGTGGGCATCAGAGAGAAATGATTTTTGAAGCCTGATTGCCAGGCTCTGGTCTAAACAGAAACGACTCTGTAAGACAGAAAACACTGACAGGGACCTGATTTGGGAGGGAAGATAAGGAGTTTGATTATGGACGGGCACCTTGGCGTTAACCACTGAGATATATGAGTTAAGTCAACTAATGAAATTTCTTTTCCTAATTCTATTTGAGTTGCCTGCTATGAGTAATATTTCTGTGTTATAAAATTAGGGCCCCTAATTTAGGGTCATAAAATAGCAACCATTGGATTATGGTCATGGATCCTGTGGGTTAGGAATTTCAAATGTGCACAGAAGATGTGGCTTACTTCTGCTCCACTATGTCCAGGGCCACCTGGGAAGGCCCAAAGATTGGGTGTTGAAATCATCAATAGCCTGGCTCACTCCCATGTCTGACATTTGGGCTGGGAAGATTCAAAGACTGTCTACACACGGCCTTTACATGTAGCTTGGTTTCCTCACATCTTGGTGGCTTCAGGGAAGATGAATTTCTTTGGGACTAACTCCAGTGAGCAAGATGGAGGCTACATCATCAACTTTTCTCTGATAGCTTCAGAAGTCATGCAATATATTATTTTATTTGGTTCAAAAGATTCACAAGCCCTTCCTCCCAGATTCAATGGAGGAAATATAGTAAAGTCACATTGTAGAGAAACATGCAAGATGGAAGATATTGCAACCATCTGAGGAGTATATAATCAGCCACTTTTCTTCTCTGTTTCTTGTAACCAGAGTCCTGATTCACATGGACAGGACCTCAACTTCTACATAGTTGTTTTGCACTATTTTCTGTATATCATAAATTGAGAGAGTGCTGGCCATCTTATTTTCCCTATTGTATTATTTTTGTACTTTAAAACCATATTTGAATAGCTTATAAAATATTATATTATATAAAATATGTGGAAAGACTTTGCAAATTAATAAAAGTATAAATAATAAAATAAAATATTGTCTAGGGTACCACAATCTAGGAGACAATCACTGATGGTGATTTGGTAGATATTTTATATTGATAGATACCTTCCCAGACCTCCTTTTATTCATTTTCTTTACTTAGGTTATTTAATTTTACAACCTTAATACAAGAATATTTTCTTCCCTCCTTAAGCATTGTGTAAATAATCATTCATATCATAGAAAGATCTTCATATATATACTTTTAAAATAACATTTGGTCAAAGATATACAGCATTTGGTCAAAGATTATAATGATTTCTTTTCTACATAGCATGACAAATCAATGACAAAGATGGTAATATTTGAATACAGATGAAAGTATTTATTAAGCACTTAATTTATGAGAGAAATGTCTGATTCAGATGGTTTGAGGAAGGCATCATGGAGGGAATGGGAATTAAATATGTTCTTTCATACAGATGAGAAGAAATAGCCTTCACATAACTGTTTCTAGGTGCTTGCAATAGATTTTGGCTATATCAGGTAAATCATGGGATTCTGTATAGTTACTACTTTAAGGAATAGAAAAATATACATTTGGATTTTTTTCTGAAAGGAATTACAAAGTGAATGCATGCATGTTATTAAAAAATTTCCTCCTGAATAATTAAAATGTTTCTTTAGCCAAATCTACTACACTGATGGGTTTTTTATGTATTATTTGTTTTCTAAGTTTTCACTCTCATTGTAGTACAAAAACAATTCCTGAATGAAAAGTTGTTAAAGCATATATAGCTTCAAGGTGAAATCTGGTGAAATCTGTCATAGGTGTATTTTTCATCTTGCTGTAAAAAACAAACATTACATTTTTCAAATCTTTGGGAAATATATTAAATTTTTTAAAAAACCTAAATATAAAGAAAGGAAGAAAAGAGTTCTTGATCACCACAGAAAGTTGTTTTTTGAGAAGTGAGGGGAATTTAATTTTACCAAAAAAAATTAAATTTATTTTCATCAGACAAAAAGAGTACTCATTTTTTTCAAGTGAAAAAAAGCATGTAATTTAATGATAATTATATTAGAAACAAGGAGAACAGAATAGTTTTGAAATTTTAACTTACATGACCAACTGAAATTTTATCTTATTTTTTTTTCTAAATAGGTTTTCCTTGATAAGAATCAGAAAAATTGCAGAGAATAACTGTATTAAAAGTGTGCACCATAGGGGAGCGGATGTAGCTCAAGTGATTGAGTGCCTGCTTCCCATGTACGAGGTCCCGGGTTCGATCCCTAGTACCTCCTAAAAAACAAACGAATGAAAAAACCAGCTCTCATTGGGGAGTGGATGTAGCTTAGTGGTTGAGCGCCTGCTTCCTATATATGAGATCCTAGGTCCAATCTTTGGTACTTCCCATAAAAAAAAAGTGTGCACCATAAAATTGAACACAAATAACAAAGGGAATTTGGAATTTGTGATTGCATTGGGGCAAGAACTAGACCTAGTAAGTCTTAATCCAGGGTTTGCATAGAATATCCACTATTGTGAACACTATTTCTAAGCAAATAACAGCAAAGAAAAACAAAAGATCTAGGGATATCTTTTCCTCAAATCTAGTCTCGGGCAATTTCATTTTATTCCCCACTCAGCCTTCCTCTATTAGAGCCAGTTACTTGTTATTATTAGACCAAGCTACTATACAAAAAAGGACATGAGAATTGAGTAAAACTTTGGTTAAATATGGTATTTCTCAATTTGATCATTTTATTTGAGTCTATTAATGTACGTTCATATGATTCAGGGATTTTGTTTTTGTGTTTGTGTTTTTTCCTGACCTATTTTAGAAAGTCTCTTTTTTGAGTGAATATCTGTGGATCTTTAAGACTCTGAAGTAGTATGAATACCTCATCACTATCCATACCTAAGCTGTCCCTTATCCTGTCTCCTCCCCCAATCTGGTTCAGCACTGACTTTCAATGAAAATCACTCAAATAGTGCACATTGTTATTAATTCTATTCATCTATAATTGTCCCTTGCTTTCTAGATAATTCCAAATCTTTATTCTTAAATTCATGCCACAAAGTCAATCTCATTTTGCTATCATATCTTCTATGACACAGGATTTAGTAATCCATGTATTAACAGCCAATAGTACTTTGAAACTGACCTCAAACATCCCAGGTCTCTGTTTAAAACAAGATAAACAGCATAGAATATCATGTACTATGAACATGAACTATGACTAAAGAAGTGCAAATCTTTCTATAAAGCAAACTACACAGGCAGTAAGAAAATACATTGAGTTTCAATAATTTCTTAAACAAAATAATAAAAAAGCCAACAACAAGTAAATAAATAAATAAACTCTCAAATAATTTGGTCTATATAGCTATGGAATAAATTGTTAGATCAAATTGCCACCCTTTGAGATTATTTGGGAATATCCTAATATAGAATATTGGGAAAATTATATAAGGAATTTAGTTAATGAAAAGATGTTTAAGCTTAATCATAAAACAAATTCCTCCATTAAACTATATATATATGTTTCAAAATATGTATTGTAATATGCTTTTGGGCTGGTCCAAGGTGTTTTACATGGTCAGACAAACCTTTATTACAAAACGATTTCCCCAAACACATTTTTACTTTCTTTCTGCATGGAATACTGATGTGATGGGTGATGCTGCAATAGCCATTTACGGATCATGAGACAAAGACCAAGAAAATATCAGAATGTGACAGAGTTAGACTCAGCTGTGACTTCTCTACACATGCCTCTTCTGTCCCTTCTATTTGAACCTATTGTTGGTGCTGGAGTTGGTAGGTATATGCCCAAGAGGCTTGAATATTTGGGCTACCCATGTGCCAGTTGGGCCCTGAGCCTCAGCGGAGTTGCAACACCTACTCTCCAGTTCATTGGACTCACCCAGGACAACTAACGAGGAGGTGAGGATGGACAACTACCATACCAAGGAACTGAAAGAGTCTACAACTGCAAGAGAGTCCCATCCATCAGCCATATGGGATTGAAGCCCCCTCTCAAGTAGAGGTGGAGTGGGCATCACATCCCAGAATTCTCAGGATTGGGAAATAAAATTTGGACTAGAGTGGACTTACTGGTATTCTACTATAGACTTATTGTGATTCCAGCAATGGAAGAAACTACATCATTGTTGTGGAGACAGTGACCACTGGAGGTGCTGAAGGCAGGGAGAGAGGGAAAAAAGGTGTAATATGGGGGCACTTTTGGGACTTGGGAATTGTCCTGAATGACATTGCAATGACAGATACAAACCATTATATATCTTGCCATAACCTACAGATTTGAGTGGGAGAGAGTGTAAACTACAATGCAAACTATAATCCATCCTTAGTGGCAAAGCTCCAAAATGTGTTCATCAATTGCAATGAATATACCACACTAATGAAAGAAGTGTTAATGTGGGGAAAAGTGGGAGGTGTGGGGAGTCGGGCATATGGGAATCCTTTACATTTTTGTATGTAACATTTTATGCAATCTAAGTATCTTTTAGAAAAAATAAAAAATATATTTTAAATAAAGAGTCTATCAGAGACCTTAGAAGTGGCAGTTGAGAGTCACTACTAGCAATTTTCAAGTCCTAGATCTCTAGCTGAATGAGGAAAAACAAAAGCAACCAGAACAAACTTAAATCCTTGATTAACTGGATTTTTTTCCATATCTGATGAATATAATTCTTAACTGTAATCAGGGTTATAGTCCTGATTGATGAAGATGCATGTAATTTTTATTTGTCCCACTTTCTCAAGTAACTATGGGGATAGACTTAAATTTATCATATAGATATTTTTACCATGTTGACCATTACTAAACATGGACAAAAACAACAGCTTTCCACTATAAAGGAATATATGAGCCAATGAATAACCAAAGTATCACAGGAGTACTTCTAATTGAAATGAGAAAAGGTAAAGGAAATAAAAATCAAGCTAATAAGGGTTATGTCAGCGCTCTCATTAGTGATACATTCATCCTTTTCCAAGTATCACCATGGCTTACTCCTTCCTCCATATCAATGATAAATCATGTAATTTCTTCCCAGAGTTGGCTGACCTTTTCAATGGCCAAATCAATTTTTCTGTGTAAATAAAGGTGCAATGTGAGGAGAGCTCAGAAATAAAATAAATAATTTATTTGGAGGTCATTTCCACAGTAGCAAAGGGAACTGGGTGTGAGAAAAATTTCTATTAAAAATTCTAGTTTCAATCTTATTTCATTGTGTTTTAGAAAAGTACTATTCAAAGCACAGAGGAGGCAAACATATTTGTTTACAGTAGCATAAAAACCACTCTTGATGGCAACAACATAGAAACTACTAGAACAAAATGCGGCAATGAGGCAGGTTAATATTGGAAAAGGGAAGACTTGGGTCACAGCTGAAAACTTGGCAGACAACACGACTGACAGTATGGCTGACAGACAACATGGCCGACAGACAACATGGCCAGCAGACCACATGGCCATGAGACCCCACCCAGAAACCTCCTGAGGGATCCTGTGAGACAATGGCCATGAGAATAATCACATTCGGGGTCAAGGGAAAGTTCCAGATACCCTCAAAAAGCTTCACCATTGGCCCCCTGAGAAATGACAGGTGGAGCAACCAATCAGAACAGCATGCAGCTGGGGTCCCACTCCAACATTATGAAGTGGGAAGAGGAAAGACTTTAGAAAGACCTGACCTGGAGCCCCATGTGCATGTCTCATTCTGTAGCACACCCACGGTCTGTGCCTTGGGCTGTGTACTTTTCTCATTTTCTTCTTTCTCAATAAACTCTTTCCTCCTTTGCCTACCCTATGGTATGTCCTTAAATTCTTTTATGTGACAAAAGCCATGAATCTAGAAGCCCAGAACCCAGAACCATCCCCTAACAGCAAGACTGTGAGAGAAGTCAGCATTACACTAACTAATCTTAATGATTTACCATAATAAACGTAAACCATTTTTAGTAATTAGGTTTGATAACACAAGATTCATTAGAAACAAAGTGCAAGGTTTAGTATTCAATGTTTTTTTCAGCAAGTCATTTTCATTTGCCAGTGCAGAAATCTGAGAAGTTCAATTTTGTCTACATACTGTCTTTTCAAGATGTTGTCCCTGTCTTCAGGGTCACAACCAGGTTGCTACAGTCCAATTTTCTGCCAGTGGGAAAAGGAGAAAACAAAAATAAATAGAAGAGCACACGCCCAATGTTGAAAGACAATACCTGGATGTAATGCCCCTCATTTCCCATTTTCTATAACTTGGACCTATTGCCACACTGAACAGCAAGGAAGGGTGGCAAATGGAATCATTAGCTGAGTGGCGAGGCTGTCCTTTTTAATTAAATTATGATGATTAAAATGGAGAGATGATTAAAATGGACAGTCTGCCACTGTCCACCCCTCAGCCATCCAAACACATTGAACACATTCACACCTTCTTTGGGGAACTAGACAAAACCCCGGGCTATCACAGGATCCCATCCAAAATCCAAGATATCTGGTTGTTGTTTCATCCTCTCTGTCAAGTTGAGATGCTTTGGGGTTTGTTAAAGCATTGACTATTGGATAAGATATCTGGCCACCCAAATGCCCTATTTACATTGGTGGAGTAGGACCGGTGGAGTGGGACCTGGATAATAGCAATTAAAACACAAAAACAACTTCAAATTCAAAAAGGGGCATGAGTAATGGAAATACATGCCAATCAGTGCTCCCCAGTAGTTATCAAAATACTGCTGAGCAGGATTTGTGAAGACTGACAGCCTTACTAATGAAGAAAAGAGTAATTACCTTGTCCAATGTGCCCCATGGGTCCTGACTCTGCATTCTCAAAAGTTTTTTATTTCCTTTCTAGCTATCGACTGGGGACTGGAGAGAATGCCTTTATGATGGGCTGTATAATTTTTGTTGCCTAATTCCTGCTGTATCCTTGGCTAGAACAATGATTTATACACCAAGCTTCTGTATGGCTATATACTTTTCTTAAAAACTAATGCAGCTTCTGCTCATTTTTCTTCTATGCAATTCCATATACAAGTAACTAAATCTGATATCTTTCTGGAATTGCTTCTCAAGCCTCCTTTATTTACTGACTCTTTGTCCATTATTTCCTCCTTTCCCTAATTCTAATGAAGGTGAAAAGGAATCTGCAATAACCTTGCACTTGGAAATAAATGACAAAATTCTTAGAGTTTAGCCGTAAGTTTCTAAATGTCACTATTTAGCAGTTATACTATATATATAATGGTTGAAAAACACCCATGTAAAATATCTTATTTACCTCACCAGTTAAATCATAATAATAGGAAGACATAACTTATATGATGAAAATTATGTAGCATTGCTTAATTATGTGATGCCTCTAATTCAACAAGTAACCTTAATCAATGCGCCCTTCCTTTGGGAACGCATTCACTTTCCCACATCCTCAAATGACACACCAGTCAAGTTATTCCTGACTTCCCTATTCCTGCCCTGGAAGATAAGGCTCTTACTTTTGACTCAAGGCCATTGCTCAAGATTTTCTCCTTAACTACAGCTCTCCCGGAGGCGCTGTTTGTGTCCTAGCTTTCTAGCAAACACTGCTTTCTTTGCTTCAGTCCATGGCCACCTATTTGCTAAATCTTTCTTTATCAGGCCATCAAACCGCACAAAACTGCCTGATTCTTATCTTACCACCCACAGTGAACATGCCCTATGGGAAAATACCATTCCCTCTACTTTTCAGACTCACAGATTGTCTAACACATTATTAGGTGAAGATTATTGATTTATTTAATGATGTAAGGAGAGTTCTTTAAGCAGTTAGACTAAGTGCTAATATCTGAGTTCTTTCACTTCATTACAGCACATTATTCACTATTTAAATCAAAATTACTTCAATATTTAGAATGAGCCACTCCTCCAAACATATTCATAAAACATATCAAAATCTGTAAATATGTCTAATAATTATGAATTTCCTTACATACAAAACAGAACTATTCTTGTAGATGTATTTATAGAAAAAGTGAATATTAACTATTTAGTATCCCTTTATAGGATAGCCAATTAAAGTTATTTTCAGATCTCAATTTAAGAATTTCATTAATCATGTGAATTTTCTTTTACAACATGAATAGCTTTATTAGCTGGCCAACATATGTGCTGAAAAATTTAGTGACTTGCCCCAGCTGCTCTTAATAATGCTAAACATTTTGTCATTTATCCAATTAATTCAACAATATTTATTTGATGCTAATATGTGCCAGGTGTATTTCTTGATCTGGAAATAGGGCAGTAAATAAAACAGAATAAATCATTCTTTGGGGGAAGATAAATAATAAAAAAAATTCCTAAATTTTATAGTTTTTAGATGTTGGATGGTGATAAATGACATAGAGGGAATTCTAGAGGTGAGCTTCTGTGTTAACTAGGATGATGGTGGTCACCTTACCAAACCATGCTTCCTTGAAGCCCTACACATCTCCTTCTCAACTGTCTCCAGACACTAGCCACACTGCAGCTCGTCTTGGACCTCAGCTTCTCCTTCGCCACTGGTGGCTCCTGCACCTATGCTGTGTCCTGCCAATGCAAAGAGTGCAAACGAGCTTCCTGCAAGAAGACCTGCTGCTCTTGCTGCCCCACGGGCTGTGCCAAGTTCCCCCAGGGCTGCATCTGCAAAGGGCACCGGGACAAGTACTGCTGCTTTTGCCTGGGAGCCCTGATCCCAGACGTAAACAGAGCAGTGTGTACAAAACAGGGTTTTTGCTCCATACATCCTGCCTGTTTGCTACCTTCTTTTTTCTATGAAATGTGTGACAAATAATTAAAAAGTCATTGGTAAAGAGGAAGGGGAGAAGGAGAAAGAGAAGGAGAAGAAGGAGAAGGAGAAGGAGGAGAAGGAGAAGGAGGAGAAGGAGAAGAAGGAGAAAAAAGCAGGTGAGCAGCTCGGGCAGAGGTCGTAACAAGGGCAAAGGGCCAGGGGAGGGACTGTGGTGGGCATGTTGAGTGACAGCAAGGAGACCAGTGAGGCAGGAGGAAGTGGCTGAAGGGCAGAGGGGGGTCAGAGACTTCACAGGAAGGGAGGTGGGCAGAACTTTTGGACCATTGTAAAGAAACTGGTTTTCATTATGACAGAGTTTGGAAACAGTTGCAGGGTTTTTTTAACAGAAGAGATGAGAGTTGCTGTGTTTATTTTACTAAAGCAATGGTGACCTCTGGCATACCTTAGGAAGATGATATTAGCATTAGAGAGCTTAACATCAAACTCAGCAAAAGTGAACTGAAATAGTAGGCAAGAATAAATTAAATAATCCTAGAGGAAACCATACAAAACTGGGAAGTGGGTCAGTCATATAAATAAATCAGCAAGCATTTTTTGAGTGCTCACTATTTATTTGGCATTCTGGGAGTAAAAAGAAGAATTTTACAACTTCTGTTTACAACCTACTTGGAAAGATATGACCAATATGTGCTTTAAAAAGAATCAATTGAGAAGCAGATGTGGCTCAAGCGATTGGGCTCCCGTCTACCATACGGGAGGCCCTGGGTTCAATTCTGGGGGCCTCCTGGTGAAGGCGAGCTGGTCCTCACTGCGGAGGGCTGACGGCCCGCCCACGGAAAGCTGGCGCAGCAAGATGATGCAACAAAGGGAGACGCAGAGCAGAGACATGAGAGACTCAGCAGACCAGGGAGACGAGGCGGCTCAAGCAACCGAGTTTCTCTCTCTCACACTGGAGGTCACGGGATCGGTTCCCAGTGCTTCCTAAAAAGAGAAAGATGATAAGAAAAAAGACAAGCAGACCCGGAAAGAGCATATTGCGAATGGATACAGATAGCAGAGAGGCAGCGCAAACAACACGGGTGAGGGGAAGAGTCAATAGCAGAGAGGGAGTACCTCTGCGTTTGAGTGCCTGCTTCGCAAGCGCGAGCTCCGGGATTCAATCCTGGGCACCTCCTAAAAGCAAAATAAAATAAAAAGAATCAACAGTATAAGCAGCATAGATTTAATGATAAATAGTGCTTAGACAGGATTTAAAGTATTAGCAATATTCCATTTCTTAGTCTGCTTTCTGATTTCACAGGTGTTTATTTTATTATCCTTATTTTACCTCACAGACCACACACATAGACACACACGTGCCAAGTATGTGCATATATATCCATATTTATGAAATAGTTCATAATCTAAAGAAACAATAACTAGTATCATACAAATTATTAGTAGTTTCTGATTTAGCCAAGCAGAGATCAAATTATGTCTATAGGAATCAGGAAAACTTTCTTGGAAACAATGGATTCGATGAAAGGAGTGACCAAAATGTAGATAAAATATAAAGGAAGAGGGGGGAGTCTTGTACTTTCAGTGTGCCAGCATCCTTTAAGTCATCAACAGTCAGCTTGGATGCTGCAGAGGGCATATCTGCATCATCAAAGCCAAGTTGAGTAAAGAAGAATGGCAGAGAAAAGCATGACTGATATGGCACCTGTGAGAGTCACAGTTTATGTGGCAACTTAAGATCTGACCCGTGGAGATTCACCTGAAGGGCAAGACAGTAGAAGAAGATCCTTTCTCTTTTCAAGGTGTTGTCACTTTTAAAGGTCCTCGGTGTACCCTTTAAGCAATGCAAACAGCGGACTAAAAGAAGTCCATTCTGTGCCCAGCATCGACATGTAAAAATAACATCTTCAAAACAGACAGCTTTTCCAATAATCAGGATTTGGTGGGAATGGAAATTCCTTGGTAGAGCAAAACAATCATTTTGAATGGACTTGGTGAGTGATTATGGGAAAAGAACATTATTTCTTGTGTATTTCTAATGAAATTAATAATTTTAACTGATTTATTAGAAATAGCATTTAAGAGAATCATCCTAAAATATGTATTGAATTTGGAGCAAGTGGCTCATTTTCTGCTTTTCAATTTTAAAAAATCTACCTCACAAGAGTAACAACAAAACCCTGAAATACACTTTAAAATATTTACAAGAAAATCTGAAATCTCTCTGGCTACCTGCATGACTGCAGCAAGGAGGGGTCACAGTTGCTAGCAACTGGGTAGCATATGATCAGAAATAATTATCAACATGTTTCTGTCATATGATGCTTCTCAGTAAAATGTAATTTGCCAAATTGGAGAACTTCTAATACCTTAAATTATGTTTTGTTACTGAAGTTTTGTTTTTTTAAATCAGATTTCCTCTTATCTTGTCAATAATAAGAAAATCCGTATTTTGTGAAATGATCCCTGTGAAAACTACCAAGAATCTGGTAAAAGTAGAATATATACATTTCATGGTGTTAATGTGTATTTCATAATTGTTATTATTCATATTTTGCATCAAATTAAACAGACCCTGTTAACAGAAGCCTCATTGTTACTGTTTGGATATTCAAAATTATATTATTGGCCTTTTGCTAGTCACACAGCTTTAAACACTTCCAGGAGGCTTTTATTATTGTAAGAACTAATCTTTTCACTAAATTGGTCTAGACCGTATGTAAAGAAACCATATTGCTAAACTACAGGGGATTCAAAATGAACTGGTATCAATAAAATATTCAGTCCTTTAGCCACATGTCATGTTTTATATCCTAAATTCGCAGCGTCTAAATCTCTCTATTCAAAAGCTATCCTGAATTTTCTTGGACAAAAATGTCTGATATAAATGATGAGAACACTTGTCTTACGACATGGAAAGGTGTTGACTAATGATGCTATTTGTCAGAGACAGCGTCTTCAAGTCGGTATCATCATAAAAATCACTTAAAGTATGAATAAAAGTTTAAACAACTGTGATGTATTGAGATAGAAATGCCATGACAATGATAGAAATGCTGCAGTGTCCTACTTTAGACAACTAAGATAGGGCATATTTTATTATCTGTTCCTGCAGAGCTCACTCAACACCAATTCTCTATCTTCTCCATCACTGGTATAGCCCAAGACAGTGTGGAGCTTCTCCCAAGCTTATATCTGACCCTGTAACATCTTTTTCCCCTCAAACATCTGCCCAGAATAGTATTCTGTACACTTTCACAGACACCTAGGAAAAGGGAGAAAAAGATTTGTGAAATGAGAAGAGACCAGGCAAGCCTATGAATCCTATCAGGACAGGAAATATCCAATTCCTCAGTCAGCACTCGTGCTAGGTGAGTGAAGAGACAATGGGAGAAAGAGCTCAGGTCAACAAGTAAGAGAGGGACACTGAATTAAGCCACAAAGGAAGTTGCATTGACGATCTAAAAACTGCTGTTCCTAACACCTCTTTACAATAGTGATGATGACAAACGTCACTAGCTACTAAGAAAGATTATGTTGTGGCTGATCCCAACTTACTCTGACCAAAAGATTTATGCTTTTTAGATACAGTGTTGAAATTTATTCACTGCCAAATCTTTCTTAGGTTGGGATTTCCCAAAGAACTGAGAACCGGTAGTTTACTTGGGATGCAATCCTAGGAAGCATCAGTAAGGGAGTGAGAAGTGAAATAACGAAGGGAAGGAATCCAATGACGGATGAATTATTGAACAGATTATCTCTGTGAGCAATAGCATCTGTTACATTCCCTTCTTCCCAAAACGGTGTGATTTTATTTTTACTATGACTTTCCCTTCTATTGAATTTCAAAAATGTGGATTTTTCCTTCAATAGAAAGGATCTTGTGTAAGAACTGCCCATAGTTTCCAAGGCCTCAGGCTCTCTGCTCTGTGTGCTTAGGGATTACTACCTGAGGGAGCATACCTTGCTCTTAATTAATGCTCAACGGCTAAAATGAAACTAACTTTCCTGGTTGTCCCTCACATTTTATTATAAGAAAATGACAAGACAATGGTTTAGTCCATTTTTTACTCTAAACAATCAGCATAGTGTCAAATTCATAGCATTCACACAGTCGATATTTATCGAGTGATTACAATTATTCTCTCCCTAGAACTGTGTACTTTTCAAAAAGTACTCTATACTCTACCACAATAGATGAGACCACTTGGCTTTTGTAACTGTCAGCAAGGACTTGGGGGTTTATTTCATCATTGCAAAAATCTAGGGTCACTGATTAGTTCATGACACTATTGTAGGTAGACAAGGAATCTATAATTCCTTCAATTTTTTCCTTGAACAAGGCTTCAGCTAGGTGCTGTTTTTTAAATAAAGGAATCGATACAGATAGACAGACCAAACCTATATGAATTGCATTTTGTCAAAGAAAGCTGTCACAAGAACAAACATTGAGTCCATTTACAACACTGGGAACTTCACTGTAATTGGGACAAAGCCTCCCCAGGGTTTGGGGCTACGTTAGCAGTGGGGAGACTGTAGTTTTTCACATTTCATTTGCGTTCTATGTTTAGAATCTCTATCAGAGTTATTAACCTAATGGTTGTTTATTGCAGTTTGTCTGGGAAAAGGCAATAAGCCAAGACTGTCTTTAGAAGTAAGTTGTAATATACACTCACCTTATTTCCTTGACCTACTTGTCTTATAAAATGAAGATAGAGTTTTGCTTACATTGAGTAGAGAAATAAATAACCTTGTTATATAATGGAAGCCATCAACAAAAGTATCTTTATTTTAATGTTGCTTATATAAGATTAATAACTGAGTTTTAATTAGAACTATCACAGTTTTGTGCCCACTGAAGTGTCAAAAATTTCTAGACTAACTCCTTCTTTTATTCTTCTTCCAGATCTATTTGTTATAAAATAAGTGCAGTTTATCTCATTATAAATCCAACTCAATAATTTATTTCTTAAAAAATTTCTTTTGATTTGCTCATTTTACAACAGAAATAGCTTATAAAGATTACTTACCTCTATCACTCCTAAGTGGAAGGGCTCCTGCTATTTATGTGTCATTTCAATTATACATGACCTGAGTTCTAAGACAGAAATTTCCTTCTTTTCAAGAATAATGATCAGCAGCATAGAATATTTTGTTTTGCAAAATGCATAGGATTTAATGTAAATGCTTATTACAAAGGATGGTGCTTAAGAAAAAAATGTATGTGTGACACATTCACTTAATCAAAGGGAATGTTGTTTTTGTTAAGAACTTTTGCCATTGCAGGACCCCATATTATTTGATGTCTCAAAAATATAGCAAGAATAAGCTCCAGATAGAGGCCATTCCATATTGGCTGAGCACAAATGATGGTTTCGACCATGTGTTTAGGTAACTAAAGTGTGATAGTTTAAAGTTCTTTTATGAATCCCAAAGAGAGAAAGATTTTTGAGCAAATCCATTCCTGTGGGTGTGAGACCCTTTTGTTGGACTGAGTCAGTGAGGAGTGACTCAGGTTGGGTCTCCACCCTCTTACCGGAGCTGATTAAAACACACAGAGAGACAGGCAAACAAGAGAAGGGAGCTCTGCCATTTTTGACCCTGCAATGTGAAAGGAGAACTTGAGGATCACTAACAGCCAAAGTTAAAGCACCAAGACCCAAAGAGACTGGGCCCACAGAGCAGCTCAATATTGAGGAGATGAGCCCAGGCTGAAGAGACGAACCATATACCTGATAGCTCATAACTGAACTCGGGAAGAAAGTGGAGGAGCTGAGATTGTGAGAGGAGAGCCAGTAAGAGACACACCCTATGCTTGGCTGACCACAGCTGAGCTCCATGAGATGGTAGATTCTGGAGGGGAAGTCAGGGACCTCGGCAGAGATCGGCGGCCATCTTGCTTTACCACATGGCAACACACCAGGATCAACAGTAGCTGACTTTGGTGAGACAGCATCTCTGACAGTGCTTCGATTTGGACCTTTCATAGCCTCTGAACTTTAAGCTTTTACACTAAGTAAAATTCCCGTTATAAAAGCCAACCAATTTCTGGTACTTTGTATCAGCAGTCATTGGGAAATGAAGACACAAAGGTATTTTATTGATTCATTTTATAATGCCATAAAAAGATTGAGAAGAACTGAACTGATAGCATGCAATTAACTATATAAACTTTAACCAGATATTACTTTTAAAAAACAATAGTGCCTATTTATAATTAGACATGTGTTCAAAGTTAACTAGCAGTGCTTCCACACTAATATTAGTGAAATCCTCAGTCAGGAAGGGCAAGAGGAGGGATCTACCATTACTGAATATCTACTAAGTACTAAAAGCATATATAGATAGGCTAAATTGAATCTTCAAAATAACCTTAGCTGTACAAATCATTATCTCAGTTTTATTGATTAGTAAAATCTCAATATAATGAGATTATATAACTTGTCACATAGTGAATGGGAAAACTCTGAGTACAATTTCCAAATAAAGCCCATCCCTTGTCTACTATACTATGTTACTATTGTTAGGATCCTTTGTTATTTTTCCGATGCAAATTTTCTTCTAGATCCCTCAGGTCTTATACATAAACTGATTCTTGGTTGGCCTATACTAGACTGTCAATAATAATTGCAGAGAGTTCTGACACTCTTCATAACCTTCCAAAGTTGAATCTCTAAATTGTGGACTTCTCTGCTTAAAATACATAGAGTTTCCTCACCTGCAGTGATATGGCTTTGGATATTTTCTTTCATATTTCCCACTTTGTTGATTCATGCAAACACTTAAGGAGCAAGGAGTTTGATTCTGTTCCAAAAATGCACATTCAGACTACCTCCTATTTGAGACTCTCTTCCATGGTTTTCCTCCTTTATCTGTACTTACAAGGAATCTGTGCCTTTCTCTGGTTTTAGACAGGCATAAGTGATTTCAATCAAATAATCATTTAAAAGATTTTACAGTTACCCATTTATTCATTCAATGACTTCATTTCAGACATCTAGAAACCAGGAAATATTAAATTTTGTGCATAGGAAATGCAGACATGAAAAAACAAACACAGGCCCTCTTCTCAGGAGAGTTACCATTTTTGGGGGTATAGACATTAAAATGTAATTATAATCCTCAAGGTTCTTATGAAACAGAAAAACAAATTCTGTGAAGGTTTACAACATACCTAGACTAGCTTTGGAAGTCATACAATATCTGCCTGAGGAAGAGTTCCCAGAGCACTGTGTGAGGAAGAGGAATATGGATGAAGGAAGTTTGGCATGAGTGGTAGATGAGGAGGAGATAAGGGAGAAGAAATGAGTTTAAAAAGAGATTGGGTTGAGGTTTAGAAAGGTTTTGTGACCCAGTTGACAAATATTTAATATTTTTCCCTAAAACCAACATAAATCCTATTAAGAGTTTTAAACAAGAGGTTATCATGATTAATTTGAATTTTTAACACATCACTCTGGCTACAGAGTTGAGAATATATTGGGGATGGGACAAAAGGACAAATGAGCCTGCAGAAAATCCACTTAGACATGTGTGCATGTATCTGGTTGAGAAAGGATGGTTGCTTAGACATTTACTATTGACAGTGGTGGTAAGAAAAGGATTGGTTATAAAAGTTTTTCAGATATAGAACAAAAATTTAGAGCTATATTGGTGTAAGGAAGAAGAGGCAGGGATCAAGGATGACTAGCAGTATTGTGCTCATGTATGTTATAAGAAGTAATTCTGTAAGACTACTGGTTTGGGGAGAACATGTTTCAATTTTACATACAGTAGATTTAAGGAACCTTTGAGACACTGAGTTAAGATGTTTGAGACATCTGTGTCTCAACATGGGTGTAAAGCCCCCCAAAATGGAAAAACCTTATATAATGTTATTTTATAAACTGCTGTAAGTTTTATACAGTTTAAATTGACCCTGATTTTGACAGCAGAGATAAGAAACAAACTCAAAACTCTGCTAACAAAATGTTGCCTTTAGTCTCTCCACTAATGCTGACTTTCCTTCCTTCCTTCCTTCCTTCCTTCCTTCCTTCCTTCCTTCCTTCCTTCCTTCCTTCCTTCCTTCCTTTCATTTTTATGCAACTACAAGTACCATAATAAAGAGAGTGGTTTAAACAAGTTGGTAGTGTATTTCTCTCTTACATATGCATCTGGAAATAGCTGGCACCCAGAGTTGTAGGTGACTGCTCAACCCAAATGTTCAGGGAAGCACTCACCGTCACTGAGAGTGTTATCTTCACCAGTGTGAATGAATTGTCACAGCCATATGTCTGAATTAAAATCTGTGGGAAGAGGAAAAAGTGGAGGGAAGAAAAACATTCCTTTTTAGACAAGTGAGGGATTTGTTTGAAACCTTTCTACTCTGATTCATTTGTGAGAATTTAATTGTATTGCTATTGCTATAGCTAAACTATGGCTATAAGCTAACTTTCAAGGACAGTGGAAGATAGAGACAGACCCCTTTGGCAAGGACATCTATCAGTCTGCCACAGTGTGCACAGGTAACTCTCTAAGTATGTGGTTTGATACTCCAATTATTTTTATAATCTGTGCCTCAAGGGAGTTATCATGTGTGTTTTTCATTTATTCATATATTAGAATTTTATTTTGTTTAAAAACATAATAAATACTGAGATATACCTTGGTGAAAGAACAGAGTCCCTGCTCTGTGGACTTTTTAATCCAGTAGAGAGGCAGCAAAAACCTAGGAAACAAGCAAATGAATTGCAAATTGAAAACAATGTAAGAGTCATGAAAAACAAGAGCAGGATCCAAAGACAGATAGTAAAGGTAGTAGGGCAGTAAATATAGGCCATGGAAGGCTTAAAACTGCTGTTTCCTCAAGGATATAAGACAACCAAGAAATAAGTGGGGTCAAGTAAGAATATGGAAATGCCTATGGATATGTGCATTTTGGAGGATGAATGGAGATTAGAGGAACATACTAATTCATTGGTTTAGGACACAAGAACGGATGATAAAATAGCTTATGGGTAGATGAAAAATACCCCTTATGGATACTAAAGAGACAAAATATAATTGCAATGCAATGATTCCTTTGCTATGCATTTTTATTTGCATACAAACCATTATCTGGAAATAGATTCTTCAAGGCCAGTTTCTACATTATAACTCTTTTCACTACTAACAACTTGCCAGTTAAGATAGTCTCCCTTCCCACTCCATATTCCCATGAAAATGTGACTTACATAAGAAGTCTACATCTAGAAATCTAAGTCCAGCAGGCTCACGTTAGAAATTTTGAGCTAAAAGCTAAGGTCCATTGCATGGCTCTACTAACATACCTTAAAATCATTTCAGTATGGCAAATAACTCATTTATAGACAAAAATATTTATTGAGGACCTATCATACACTGGATACTCGAATAGACATTAGAGCAATGGTGATAAATGGAATATATTAAATAAATATAATTTCAGTGTGCTGTAGGAAAGAAACATAATAAGGGGCTGTGAAGTTGCTATTTTAAATAGCCTTAGGTATAAGACTTTATGAAGTTTAAAATTATTCGGGATGCAGAACTTGTTCAGACTTTTAGGCTATAGTAAGACACTTGAATTTTATTCTAAGCACAATGGGAGGCCATTGGAATTTTATGTTTAAAAAAAAGGTGACATAATTTGACATATATAACAGTCACTCTTTGTGACTCAGATTTTAGGTTTTAAGTACATTTAGAAATGTATTTAGAGAGTACATTTTGGGGCAAAAGAAGAGAAGCAAGAATACAAATAAGAAGGCTGCTTCATTAATGCATATGGCAGACAATGGTGACCATATGCATTATGGTACTGGCAATGGAAATGACAAGAAATGGATAGAATGGATTGATATTTCAGACACTGAATTGATATGATTTGTTATAATTCTGGAAGGCTAGTCTGAAAGGCTTGTGCAGACAACCCTAAAACAAACTTAAACCTTAAACAAAAAATTAAAAATATATTTTAAAAATCCCATTCCTTAAAAGTCCATATTCAAGAAATGTGGAGAATGTGAAAATTCTCATTCTCAAACAAATACGGCCAGTAGAGTGACCTAAAAACGAGTTTTCAAAGGTACAATTACAAAAAAGGAGGAAATAGCATACTTATAAACAACAGGTTATGAGACATGCATATGAAAAAGAAGTAAGTGGAAATCTTAAGAATGAAAGCTATATTCATTAAAGCACAAAATGCAGTAGATGAAAGAAACATTGCTTAGGACATGTATGAAATGATATGAGCGTGATTTTAAATACTTTATTGAGGAAATCTCTTAAAACATACTAGAAAAATAAAAAAGAGGTAAAATAGTAAAGGTTTAGAGACCTAGAGAATTAGAAGCTCCAATATATGATTTTAAAAGTTCCAGAAATATCTCAGAGATAGAAAAGGGCAAAGAGGCAATGTGATATCACAAAATGTCTGAAAATTTTCCATTATTAAAGGCAGTTTATGAAACTGCAGTATATAAAATATAAAGAAAAACATATTAAAATTTCAAGAACAAAAATAAATAACCAGAGACAGCCAGCAAGATGGCACCAGAGTACGGAGCTCCAAGAGTCAACTTGTCCTACAGTGCAGTTAGTAATCTAAACAGAGCTATCTAAAGTTTGAGGGCCCAGGAGACCAGAGGAATATCCTGCAACATCCTTGAAAGAATGGAAGGAGGAGACTGCCTTTCCTCCACTGATGGCACAAACAGTCTCGGGAGCTATTCTGTGGCTGGAATTGGAAGCTGCACTTCCCAAAAACGGGGCAGGAAGAGATGGATGACCACCAACTTCAACTACTGATTAGTGAATTCAGTGGACTAAAGTATATTCCTAGGAACAGCTGAAGTTTGAAACTGTCCAAGTCAAAAGAGGATGGTAGTTGCCATTTTGACTCTGCCTCCTGGCTTGAGGGGAAGTGAGGCTAACTGAAAACCACAGTGAAGTTAGGGACCAGGTTCTTTCCACCAAAATTGGACTTCAGCCCTAGCCTAAGCTTCAGCCCCACCTCAGACAGGGAGGAAGCTTGTGGGGCCTGCACCATCCTCTCTAGGTAACTGCATGCACATTCGACTGGCACAGACTGAATAGGCGAAAGTCTACTGGGGCAACTGCAGTCATTTTGGACCTGCACTGCATAGATTGCTGCCCATACCTGCAGCTCCATCCCTGCCCCAGGCAAGGGAAGAAGGGGCATGAAGCTTCATCAATCTCTCTGGGCAATTACAGTCTAAGCCTGCATGACTTGGATTATTCCACACAGCTGTGGCTCTGACCCTACCCCTGGCAAAGGAGAAAGGTGGGAGAAGCTTCATTGGTCCCTGGGGAAATGTAGGCAGCTTCGGCCTCCACAGGTAACAGCACCAACTATATCCTTGTCTTCTGCTACACAATCAGCAAGGGAGAAAGGACAAGAAAGCCCTAAACTAAAAAGAAACTGCACCCAGAATAAATACATCTAGAAAGCCAGATGCCAAGACACCAACAAAAAATTACAGTCCATACCAAGGAACAGGAAGATATGGCCCAGTAAAAGGAACAAGATAAGCCCCCAGATGACATAAAGGAGTTGACACAAGTAATCATAGAAGTTCAAAGAAATCTCCTTAATAAATTCAATGAGATGGCTAAAGAGATTAAGGATATTAAGAATATATTGGATAAGCACAAAGAAAAATTTGAAAGCATACATAGAAAAATAGCAGATCTTACAGGAATGAAAAGTACAATAAATGAAATTAAAAATACATTGGAATCATATAACAGCAGATTTGAGGAGGCAGAGGAAAGGATTGGAGAGTTTGAAGAAATGGCCTCTGAAAGTGAACATACAAAAGAAAAGAATGAGAAAAAAATTGAAAAAGGTCTCACAGAACTAAATGACAGCAAGAGATATGCAAACATACATGTCAAGGGTGTCACAGAAGGAGAAGAGAAGGGAAAGGGAACAGAAGGAATATTTGAAGAAATAATGGAAGAAAATTTCCCGATCCTGTTGAAAGACATAGATACCCATGTCCAAGAAGCAAAACATACTCCCAATCTGAATAGACCATCTCCAAGGCACATACTAATCAGAATGTCAAAGAGAATTCTGAGACCAGCAAGAGAAAAGCAATGTATAATACATAATCTTAACCCAAAAAGATTAAGTGTGGATTTCTCATCAGAAACCATGGAGGCAAGAAGACAGTGGTATGATATATTTAAGATATTGCAAGAGAAAAACTTCCAGCCAAGAATCTTATATCTGGCAAGATTGTCTTTCAAAAAATGAGGATGAGTTTAGAATATTCACAGATAAACAGAAACTGAGAGAGTTTGTAACCAAGAGACTGGCTTTGCTGGAAATACTAAAGGGTGTGCTACAGTCTGAAAAGAAAAGACAGGAGAGAGAGGCTTGGAAGAGAGTCTAGAAATGAAGATTATATCAGTAAAAGTAGCTAAAAGTGTTAAATGAGTAGTGAAAATAAAGTATGACAGATAAAACCTAAAGGTCAAAATGGTTGAAACAAGAATTCCCTTTACTGTAATAACATTGAATGTTAATGGGTTAAATTTCCCAAGCAAAAGACACAGACTGGTGGAATAGATAAGAAAATATGAACCACCTATGTGTGTTGTCTGCAAGAGACTCACCTTAGACCCAAGGATACCAATAAATTGAAAGTGAAAGACTGTAAAAAGATATTCCATGCATGCAATAACCAAAAAACAAAAAATAAAAAAGCTAGTAATGCACACTCTGAGGAGGAAGTCAGGAAAATAAATTCCATTTACAATAGTGACTAAAAGAATCACATATTTAGGAATAAACTTAAACAATGATGTAAAGCACTTGTATTCAGAAAACTACAATGAGTTTTAAAATAAATTTAAAAAGACCTAAATAATTGTAAGAACATTCCATGCTCATGGATTGGAAGACTAAATATCTTTAGGATGTCCATTCTACCCAAATTGATACACAGATTCAATGCAATCCTGATAAAAATTACACTAGCATTTTTTAAATAAATGGAAAACATGGTTATCAAATTTATTGGAAGGGTAAGTGCTCCTAAAGAGACAGAAACATCTTATAAAGGAAAAGCAAGTTGGAGGACTCTCACTTCCCAATTTTAAATCATATTGCCTAACTACAGTGGATAAAAACAGCATGGCACTGGCATAAAGACAGACACATAGACCAATAGAACTGAGTTGATGTTTCAGAAATAGACCCTTACATCTATGGTCAAGTGATTTTTGACAAGGCTGTAAAACCCATGCAGTTCAGGCAGAACAGTCCATTCAACAAATGGTGCTGGGAGAATTGGATATCCATAGCCAAAAGAAAGAAAGAGGACCCCTATCTCACATCTTATACAAAAATTAACTAAAAATCGATCAAAGACCTAAATATAAACGCAAGAACCGTAAAGCTTCTAGAAGAAAATGTAGAAAAACATCTTCAAGACCTACTGGTAAGTGGTGGATTCTTAAAGGTGATAAGAGGAGGATGAGATGGATTACTGATGCTAATATATGTAGAAGTTTTATTTAACTTTACTATAAAAGTGTGAAAATGTATAGAGTTGATGGTAATACATTATAGTGAGTAACAACTGATTTATAAATGGGAATGTGGCTGGAAAGGGTAGTCTAGGGATGTAAATGTCAATTGAAAGAAAGCTAGAGAATAATCTAGGAACTAAATAACACAGTAAACCCAGAGGTGGATGAGAATTGTGGTTGATAGTACAGATGCAAGAGTGTCCCCTGTGAGCTAGAGCAGATGCAGGTTAGTGGAAATGTGGAGAAGCATGGGAAAAATACAACTGGAGTGACCTATGGACTGTGGTTAACAACAATACTGTAATATTCATGCATCTATGCCAAAGACGTACTGTGTTGATAATGACGAAGTATGGAAATAGTGTGCCAATATATGCTATGGACCATGGCTGGTGATAATAATCTGATGATATTATCTCATAATCTGTAACAAATGTTCCACCACGGTGTGGTGTGCTTATAGAGGAGTGTTGTATGGGAACTCTGCACATGTGCATGATTGTTTTGTAAGTTCACAACTTCTGTAATAAAAATATATTTTAAAAAAATAACGGAGTGGGTTTAGGGAAAAATACACCAAATGTAAGATATGAACTATACTTAGTAGTAAGATTTTGATAATATTCTTTCATAATTTGTAACAAATATCTCCCAACAATGCAAGGCATTGGTGGTGGGTTGATGTATGGGACTCCCATATGATGTTAGGCTTGCTTGCTTTGTAAGTTCACAACGTTTACTATACACTTAATGTTTATGTGTTCATTGTATAAATGATATAAAAATCATATAATAATAAGGTGGGTTGGGGGAAAAATATACCAAATGTAAAATAGTTTGGTTAGTAGTAATATTTTGAGAATGCTCTTTCATCATTAGTTAAAAATATTTCACAACAATGCAAGGTATAGGTGGTAGGGTGACGTATGAAAGCCCTGTATGATGTTTTGTATGTTTGTTTTTTAAGTTCACAACTATTACTATACACTTGTTTTTTATATATGTTTATGTATGAGTGATATACTTCAATAAATTTTAAAAACTGGAAAAAATAAATAACAATTAAAAATGTCAGATTTATGGAAGACTGATCATAAGCAAAAATAGATGCCAGAAGTCAATGAAATATCATTGCCAGTTAAAGTCATTTTCTGTTAACAGAAAGTCAAAATTTAAATCTATGAAAATCAAATGCTGAAGCTGCAGTGAAACAAGACTTCTCACATCCTGCAGGTTGTAGTAGAAATTGTTATAACCATGTAGGAATGAAATTTAGCAGTATCTAATTAAATTGAAAGTGTCCATATGGCAAAATATTATATAGAATTTAAAGTTACATATAAATGTCAATATAAATAAATTCCAAGATGTTATCAATCATTAATTCATAAAAAAGACAAGTTTTAGTAATACATATTGCTTGATAATACCTTGGTACTATTTTAATATAATTTATAAAACAATTATAGATGATAATGATGAAGAATGTAGATGATGATAGATAGATAGATGATAGTTAGATAGAGATGGACTTAAAGTCTCTAATACTAATTCGCCTTGCAAAGAAATAGACTGACATTTTGACATTAACTTTGTGATTGTTATTCAAGCAACATGCAAAGGTATCTATCTTCATCTCTATATCTATCTTTATCTACCTAACCTGCCATCTATATACTGTGTCTTAAAAAGTCATCATTTGTTATCACTTGTTGTCCATCCAAAATCACAGTGGAGTCAGATGTTCATTATTTTTCTTTCAAACACAGTCACCATCCTTTCAACTTCAAAGAACTCATCAGCTTCACAGTATTTAGCATTGATCCAACACAATATATATGCCAGGTCATGTACACTGTGTTCTTAGCCATATCCAAAAAAATTGGACAAGTGGATTCCTGAAGAGAGTTTTCAAAGAGAAGTCATTCTATTTCTGTGTTCAGAGAACAAAAAAACAATACTTCAGTATTTGATGGTAAACTTTTAGAGTCAGATAATTTAATCCAAAATTTATTGCTAAATTGAGGTTCCTTCTTTCCAGTACTGAAAAATACTCTAAAGAAATCATGTTTCCCTGAAGAAATTTGGATTTCAAAAATATTTTTAAAATACACATAACTCATTTCTAAGAATAACAATTTATCTTGTGTTAGGCCAGCAAATTATATTGCAAATTTAGGGTATTTCAGTTTATGTGATGATATGCACTCATGGGTAAGAGGTAATGCAAACATAATGCAAGGCTATTATTTTAATGAATCGTTAAAATGACATTAAAAACTGTTATATATTATTTGGGGCCCCAAATTTTCTTTGACTTTGAAATCTAAATGATCATATATTGAATTCCAGTCTTTTTGCTTAGCATTGTGTTATGAGCAATCTAATGAAATCTATACAATTCAGTGAAAGATTTGGGAATCTCAGCTTCTAGATTCATGGGATACAGAATATCTTTATAAACACAGAGATTAAAGTATACTATTTAAAACTAATTTGAACTATTCATAAAAGAAAAAAGTTTTACATTGTTCACTATATTTTTAGAAATTTTCTAATGCAAGCAAATCCAATTAGAAGAGTAATTTATTTTCCAATTTTACCAATTAAAATATAATTTCTGATAATTTTAGTCTTTTATTATATATACTCAATATAATATACAATTGTGTAAAAATTCAATATTTTATAATTTTGTGTGAAGTAATAGCTAAAATCCCTTTCTTCCCAGCCAATTTACCTTTCCGGAGTCAGTCAATGTCAACATATTGGGATGTATTCTTCCCAATATTTTGTATATATAAAGAATTGTATATTCTAAAAAAGTATGTACTTTTGTAGCATGTAGGCATATATTTTGTAAAAAAAAAAAAATAGATGGATGTGTTGGACAGACTATAGGATGCCCTTCCATGATCCCTACTTCCTGGTGTAGATACCCTTCTATAACCCTTTCCCCTTGGGCACGACCTGTGACTTGCTTCTAACCAATAGAATATGGCAAAGGTAATGGGATGTATGTGATTACACACAGGGATTACTTGATTATGTCACATAAATTTGTAACAACTTTCTTGATGAATTTTTTTCCTTCCCTGGCTCTGAAGAAGCCATCAGCCATGTTGGAGAATTCTGCATGGCAAGTAAGTACCGATGGCCTCTAGGAATTGAGGGCATCCTCTGACAAGAAACTGAAAACCTTGGTCCTACAATATCAAGGAACTGAATTATGCCAACAATATGAGTTACCTTGGAAGGAGCTCCTTCCCTGGTTAAGCCTCAGGTGAGACTGTAGCCTCAGGTGACCTCTTGATTACAGGCTTGTCAGACCATTACCAGATGACCTAGCTAAGGTGTGCCTAGACTCCTCACCAAACTGTGGTGCTATTGTTATAACGGCTAATTTGTGTATAAACTTGGCTAGGTTTTAGTGTCCAGTTGTTTGGTCAAATGTTGGCCTAGCTGTTACTGTGGAGGTATTTCATGGATGAGATTAACATCTACTATCAGTTGACTTTGAGGAAAGGTGACTCTCAAAAATGTGAATGGGCCTCTTCCCTAATAGTTGGAGATCTTAACAGCAGGAATTGAAGAGTCCAGAGATGAAAGAATTTCTGCCTCAAGACTTCAACCTCACTTTTTTTAGAATGACTATGATGATTAGAAGGAGAAGGAGAACTAGAAGAAGTTGATGAAGAAGTTGAAGAAAAGAAGTAGAAGAAAAACATCCATATCTCTAATTCTCTTTATGCCTTTATGAGTATTTTTATATAGTTCTTTCTGAAGTATAAGATGATTAAGTGTACCACATATTTGCATATCAGAATATACATACAGCACTGCTCTAAAGTATTACTGGAGAAATACTTGAGTTAGAATGGAAATACACCCTACTGGCATCCAGAATTGGCAAAACATTTTCAAATCACATCATATTAATAAATCATGGGTATTTGAAAAAGCTTTTATGCCATAAATCATACACAGGAGTCCTACAAAGTAAGGAGACATTAATAAGATCATTCCTCCTTTAACACATTATGAACCTGAGGTTTATTGAAGCTCATGATTTGCTCAACACCACACAGTTGAACGTACTTAGTAAAGGGACTCTGAGATTTTGTCTCCAAATAATGTCTATAATCATCTTCTGTTTGTCTTTAAGAATTTTAAACTCATATGGCAAGAATATGCAATATGTGAAATAGCAAGATCACTGCTGAGCATAATATATGAGTGCATATGGCAGGATTTAATTAAAGAAGCAGAACTGCTAGGAGGTATTTGTTACAGGGATTTAACTTTACACAATTGTGAGAGCTGGTTAAAGAGTCTCTGTAACTTTATTTTCTCCATATCTGATGCTGGACTTGACAGCCACAGGGCAAGCATTGTGCAAGAGAAGATAGATACAAAGTCGCGGAGACAGAGGGTAAGCTAGAACCTGCATGCATGTGCTAGAACCCACATGGGTGAACTGGAGCATGTATCAGTTCTCACTGTCTCTAATCCTGCTGATACATGTGTGTTTTGCAGGAGAAACTGACATGCTTTGTCATGGAGGTAAACACACACCTGAACCTATGTATGTGTGGGGGCAGAATTCTAAGAAGGCCCTAGAGATTCCCTGCCCCTCCCCTTGAGTGTGGATGTGAACTGTGAATATGTTGGCATAGTCACTCCTGCGACTATGCTATGTTCCACAGCACAGTTGATTATAAAGGAAGATTATCTGGATGTACTTGGCTGAATCAGCCTTTGTATCTGCGTGGAGAAGTCAGAAAGATTTGAAGCATGAGAGGGATTTGTGATGAGGGAGATTCTTTGTAGCTGGTTTTGAATATGAATGGGGGATCTCTCTGCCTAGAGGAGCTGACACCAAATCTCGGTGTGTGTTTCTGTCCTTCTCCCCCATTTCTCAGCAAGCTCTGTTCTTTCCACCATTTCCCAAATAAATTCTTTTTACTGGCTTAACTAAAAAATAAAAAAATAAATAAATAAATAAATAAAAGGAAGGAGGGCAGCCTATGGGGGCTGCAAGTGACTCCCGTGACAGCCAGCAAAGAAACTGGGAGCTAGACCTGCAAACATGAAGACATGAATTTTTCTTGGAACGTGAATGACTGTGGACGCTGATATTTTCCTCAGCACCTCCAGACATAAAATCAGCCCTGTCTGCACTCTGATTTCAACCTTGTGAAATTCTGTAATGGGAACAGTCACATGTGCTTAGCCTTCTAATCTACAAAACTATGAGATTATAAATTTGTGTGGTTTTAAACTGCTAATTTTGTGGTAATTTGTTTTAGAGCAATAGAAAAGTAGTACAACATAGTATAAATATAAGCATAATTCATACTCATATTTATATTATAGCCTTAATTTCTGCAGTCTAGTTGTAGTTGGTGTTTAAAGGTACCTTCTTCCACTAGCCATTCAATAGTTCCCTTTGTTTTCATCAAGCACCTTAGCTTGTCATAGTTCCTTGTCTGGTGGTGTGGCCCAAACTTCAAGTCTGAATTATCTGGTCCCCACTTGCATTGGGTTGTTATAGTTTTCCATGGCTTTAATCATAAGATGTGAGGATACTAAGAGAAGCTCCCTCTCTCTTCTTACATGGACTGTTTAGCAGCAATCCAATTTACTTTTGAGAATCAGGCCCAATGACACCAGCCAGTACAATACCCTCTTCTTTGCCTGTTGATTCACTGGCGCGATGAGTCCAAAATGGCCAGGTGACAGTCTCAATTTCAATTTCAGTTGAGTCCTTGTTGTATCCCCTTGTGGAACCATTCCTCCCTTTGGAACTAATACTTCTGAATCAGCAAAACCTGAATTTCTGGAAACAGAAAACAAACTTCTAAGGTTCCTGAGTCTCCCTTCACATATTTATTTCTCACATTCTTAGTTATAGGGTATGTTGTGAGGGGAATGGGCAAACAGATCTTACCTGGCAAACTTGTACCGTTTAAATCTTCCCAAGCCTTTGGATACCTTCCTTTAGAGTCTATCAGAGAAATTCTGGCTCTTCAGCTTTGCAGTGCAGTCCATCTCTGAGTTCATATTTTATTCAGCCAACCACGTAAGTTGTGGGAGATCTTTCTAGCTAACACGTTGAATCCAGAATCTCTGCTTAAGGTCTAATATCAAAAAACTTTACATAACCAAACCTTAAATTCCTTCTACTCTGATTCTACACCCATAAGATCCATTGTCACACATATTCTCCAGGTTTCTGTCAGAATCATGGTGTTTTTCAGTCAAAATCGTGGAATTTTTTGGAGTGTATTGCAGCTCCTTGCAGGTCGCACTTTTTATCTCATCTTCTAGTGCCTCTTAGGACTCAAGTCTAGTTACAGGTCTAGAAATAGAGGTCATGGACACAGGTCCTGAGGAGTGCCAGCATGCCTTTGCAAGGCCGCCTCCTGAAAAGAGACCATTATCTCTTCTTCAGGCTGAAGGATACTAACTCACCCTGGCATGATAGAAGGGTCTATCTACCATGAGAGAAGACTTGGTATAATTTAGGTTTCAAGACCTTCAACCTCATTTGAATCTGTCCACATGTCTCCATCCCAATTCTCAGGGTCCCACTCTTTCTCAGTGAATGGTCTGACTTCAAAACAAATGGCCTCTAGCATGGGAACTCAATTTTCAGTGTAATTCAGCCAACTGTAGGGTCAGACATTGAGACTGGTGTGCAAAAATTTCAGCCCTGTGGTTGCAGGAGATAAGGGCTTCTTTTATGGCATAAAGAAACTTTCAGGTTTGTTTAGACCTTGAACTAGGAAATTTAAGGACCCTGAGCTCATCGTTTTCTTTCCCCAGGTTCCCAGCACACTTAGATGCCACCAATCAACCCATTATTCTCCTTATTGTTACTAGGATATACTGTAGCAGCGAATATTGGGAACCCAGAGCCTTGCCTTCTATAGGCACTTGAATACAGTATATACAAGTTATAATTTGCATACCTTTTGCCACTGAATGACTATCAATATATATCCTTTGCTCTTGGAAATAGGGTCATCCATGTCTTTAAAGACTTTGCCTATAATTTGGAAAACCATTTCCATAAAAACTATGGACTATTTGGATAATTCATCTGTAAGATGCTTCAATATTCTTTTGAATAGGAGCAGAAGCACAGTTTCTGGGAGGCCATATTTCTTCTGCTTGAGGCTGAAATTTGAAATCTGCAGGACAGGCGATCGGGAAGGGGAAATGGATGCAAAGTGGGGGAAAGAAAAGATAGCTGGAACCCATTAAGATGAATGGTACACTTGGCAGTCCTCACACTCTCCAACTTTGGTGATGTGGAATTCTGCAGTAGAAGCTGGTGCCTTTTGTTCTGGCCCAGGAGTGGTAGAACTTGAGAGATGGCCCAGAGGAAGGTAGAACAGTTCCAGCCTGGCTGCTCTTCTACACTATATGGTGAGCCAGCAGATGCAAGGCAATACGTGTGAACTACAGGAAGATCTGCCCACACATTCCAAGGATAAAGATGAAATGGGGGCTGCTTCTTACGTCCTCCAATCTACTGCAAAAAGATACTTTTTGTGGCCCACCTTAATTGGAGACACTCTGTGAAAGATATTCTGGGAAGTATGACTCAGTCTAGCCAAGTTGAGATATTGCAAAGTCACCCCAGTAATTTTAATAATGTGAGAAGATGGTATCTTTTAAAATAGAATGGCTTGATCTAAGATTAATTTTTCCATTCATGTAATTCTTTATTATTATAAAAAAATTAAAACAATATTGAAGTATATAAAATAAAATGTATAAACCTCCATTTCTTCTTCCTATATCCAATTTTATTTCCTAGCAGTGATCATGCTGCTTATATATGATGTGTATTATTTATAGCCTTGTGGAAAAAATACTGTTTTGAGAACTGAAAATAATATACATGGGAATATGTAAGTAAAATACATTAACTTAAATTAAGATATTGCTTTAATATATATGTATTAATTTAGGTTCGTGTTTTTATTAATCAGTGCTAGGATTTAAAGTATAGGAGACAAGTTGTAAAAAGGCAGAAATCCTTGGATATGTGCTTTGAACAATACCTAACAGTCAGAAAGCTGTTTGACATAAGAAATTACAATTAAAAATTATTTTTAAAAGGAAATGTTTAATGCATTCCTCTCTTTTTGAAATTGAGTTCTTTTTCTGCTGCTAGAAGAAATGACATCAAAGTTAAAAGTCGGAATGTTAGTAATATTGTCCTCTCTCCCTAAGTTTCTGCGTAGTTCATTCTGTCATTTGTTACAACGCATTGAAGCCTTGATTTGTTAAAAATGAATGACCTAATCAAAGGGAGAAGACAACATTTACTGCAGTGGTTAGGGGAGAGTAGTATAAAAGTAACAATTTTACTGGTCTTTGAAAATAGCTATAATATTTAAGCATTAAATGTTTTTGAGGTTTATGCATTCATCTAGTTTTTCAAATTTAGGAAGCTTCTTTAAACCCATGGCCATATTTAAAACCTGATACTTCAGTATTAATACTCAGCTTTTGAAAAGTGGTTACCTTTATTTCTTCAGAAAATTCCTTACAAAGCAGCCTTAAATAAATACAAATTGTCAATTTTAAAAGAACATAGTATTGTATTCAATAGATTGGAAAGGGATCTTTTCCAGGCAAGATAAAATAAACTATGACTCAACCTTGTATCAAATAAAGCGGTTTGAAGATTTCTGTTTTCAAGTTCAGTAACATTTTTTACAGCAGTGCTGGTAATGACTAGTTTCTGTGGTTGATACGAAAATGTGTGGAGCACAAACATGTCTCACAGTCACTCACCAACATGGCTGGTTTGTAGCTTGGACACCGCCAACTCACTGTGGATTGACCATTGTTTGGCTGATGTTGGAAGAGCGTTTTCCAGAGTCCATGCACATTGGTTTTCGTGAAACTGTAGTTAACACCAATATTCTTCAGATCCTGGCACTTACATGCACCTGGTTTTGTCTGTTGGTATAAATTCCTAATATCAGGAGGCTCCTCACAGCCCCACGGGAGACTGTGGGATTGAAATGATGATGATCTGCTTTACCCAGTAGGGTAATGGTAATACAATTCAAATTAAATGCTATACATCACTTTTCCCACTTAGAATCCTCAATATTTACCATTCCAAGTAAGGTGTTTTATAACAAGACAGCATCAAAACATTTTAAGATAGTCCTTGACACACAAAATTTTCACTTTAATGTGTCTAATATAATTATGACCTAAACCCTGTACACAGGAATAATTATCTCCATTTTGCACATGAGGAAACTGAGCCCTGGAGAAAATAACTTGCAGTAACAAAACTAGTAACTGGTAGAGCTAGAACTCAAACCAAGTTCTTTAATTTACATATCAGTATTCTTTCATAAAATAGTGAATTCAGCAATTATTTCATTAGTTGTTAAATTGTCCAAATTAATTTTCTTTGCTGTCTAATATCACTTCATTTTTTTAGAGCAAGTTTAACTTTTCCTTGGTGCGGTGGGTACCACCAACAATCTACTAGTTTTGTATACTCAAAATATAGCATTAGCAGGGTCACTTGATCAAATATTAGAGACACTTGATTGAGTAGTAGATTTATTGTTTGCCCAGTAGAACACTGGCAACCATAACTCAAAGTGGTATTAGAAGCAATTTTCGTTAACATTTGAAAATCATTGAATTTGTATAAGCATTGTTACATTTCCCTCAGTTAGAGATCTAAAAAACTCGTTCGTGGTTATATTGCATTTTGTGCAGAACAGTCTAAATAAAAAAGCTGCCTGGGTTGTGGAGAGAATAAGGAAGGAGGCAATTGAAATTAAAATTTAGAGTACACACAGTATTGCCAAAGCCTAAGAGATGTTCCATTCATATTTGTTGATTCACCTGAAAAATATGTAAAAGAAACAATTAGATTAATCTAGAAAATTAGATGTCAACTTAATGACATGACAAAGGACATACAGTACTGGATGGATAATAAATCTTGTTGTATCATTTTATTATTCTGTTCACTCATTTTTCACTGATTTTCTTCTCCAAACTTCTTTGTGTAGTTACTATTTATGTTATATTTCTTATTTTGGCACATCCTAGTGCTTAATGGAAAAACTAAGGATTAATTCTATGCTATTCCACTAAAATGTTTTGATTCTGAAAGAAAAGAATTACTTTTTGCTAGATAATATGTACATACTTGCTGAGTCTATTCCTGAGCAAATCAATGGAAAGTTACATTTCTTAGCAAAATGTGTGCTGTAGACTTTTATACTGTAGTGATAACTCAATTACTGAGAAAGGAGATAATTTTATTTTGGTGTCACATCAATGTTTTGCAAGCCAAATTAAAAGGTTTTCACTCTGAAGGTAATATAAAAATGTTTTAGCTTGAAAGCTTCAAAACAGCCATGTCATATTTTAATTAGATAAAAATATCCATTGGATAATTGGTTGTTGGTCCCATTTGCACTTACTGCTGCCTGTGGTATTAGAAAATAGATGGAATAGAAAGCTGCATTGCATTTGGTGGGACTTCACTGAAGCTTAAGCACAATCAGACTTTTTGAAAGTGTCTCATAACCCACTTACCCAGGCATTATGTGATTTCTACATGGATCTTCTAGTCAGGATTCAGAATGAGTATTGGCAATCCTGCTAGTGCAAGAAAAAATTGGAGTCATATAAGGACACACCCTGGCATGTGGCAAGAATTTAGAAGAGCTCAAAATATTTTTCAGAAATGACATTTGCATATAAGGCACATCACACTATGATATATATATATATTTTTTTTTTTGGTTTCTCTCTTCTCAGTGATAAAAAAAGATGAACATTAAGCAGGCACACATGTTGTAGAAACCAGTTGTGACATCTTCTCAGGCTCCAGAAAAAAAATTACCAGGGAATTATTCCAAAATAATAGCATTCCTGAAGATTAATGCAGTCTCCATTCTAGCTATTACAATCAAGTGTTGTATCAAATCGATGGAAGTGAATAATTGTCAGTTCCAAACAATTGGGCACAGTCATCTTGACACAAAACTACTACACAAAAGGAATCTCATCATTTATTTATTTTTTGAAGTCTGTTTTCACTAAAGAGGAACTGTGACATGCATCAGGTGGCTAATTCTTGAGCCACTCTATGGCTTAGAAGAATTGACTGGGCACTTAGAATGAAGCAGGGGCAGAGGGTTATTGTTTTCATGACCACAAGATGGCACTATTTCCATATTAAGGATATAACACCTACAGTCCAAGTCCTCAAATCTTTCAAAAGGCAAAAGTTCCAGGATTTTCTTAGCAAAAATAGATGGATACGCAAATATATTAAGTTTTAGTATATTAGAACTGTTCTAGAACATCCTTTTCATTCTTCACAGATTCTGCTCGTAATTTCCTCCACTGATGATGAAGCCTGTGCCCATGTCACTTATTAGCTGGTATACCAGTTCTGCAGGGATCAAAGTCATCTCTCTATGACAAATTTCTAAATAAAAGAGATTCCGTGGGATTTTAGCATACTTTTCTTTGAAAAATCAACAAACAAATCTTTTACCTAGTTGCTTCCAATGTATTTTTTTCTAATGTGATAATCCTTGTGGTTTTGTGGTTTCTTGGTTCTGCCCTGCCTGTTTCATTTCTGGATCATGGCTCCTTGAGGGTCTACCTCGGTGGTCCCACAGCTCTGAATCTACAAGAGGCTGCTCATCTCTGACTTCCTCACATCTTTGAATGCATTCCCAACTGGACAAAAAATCTAAGATAAGCTAAGGAACTTGTCATCTCAGAAACCAAAATTTCTAGCTATTTATATTTTTCACTGAATTCCATAGAACCTTATGGTATATAGATAAATAGAAAAAATGACTTCATTTCCCAGATGAAGAAAAATGATTAGCAGCTTAAGTATTTAGTTAACAGCATAGTTTAAAAAATGATCTTTCTAAGATCCCTTCTAAAGATTGTCAAATACATCGGCAAGTGCCTGGAAGCACCTTAACCATACATGTCGAAAGCACAGGCCAGTTTGTCTTTATGTGACTATAGTAAAAGCTAGCTTGTCTGTACGTGTTGAAATTGCCCACACACGCCTAAGACAAGGTATGTGGGAAATCTCCAACCCTGCACAACTGCCAGGATGTTCTAACAGCTTGGAACCTGAGCCTTGATTTCTGTGAAACCAGGACTTTGCCAGGAACTGAAGCTGGGGATTGGGGTAAATAATTTTGTCAGTAGCCCGTTAGCTTTCCATTTCCATATAGTAAATAAGTTCGTGAGGAGTCCCTTACCTTTCCATCTCCTTACAGTGTTTACTTTTCTTTCTTTTTTTTTTTCTTAGCCAATCATATGTTTTCTTGTGTAACTTCGTTCTACTTGCAATATAAGCGGTCTCTTCTGGGAAGGAGGAGCACTTTGTCTCTGCATCGTGCCCCCCAATTTGCAGATTGTCTCCTTGTGATAAATACACAATCTCTCTTTTCTAAATTCTTAAAATTTGTCTTTTATTTGACAGTTTTGGCCACAAGGACAGGAACCCGAGTTTGCTGCTGCTGACCTCAGGAAGGGCTAACCTTCCAGGTAATGGTACCCACAGAGCTTGTCACGCTCCCTGCTGGATTCTCTGGCTCCGAGTACCCTGGGAAGCATCCCTTGGATCTCGAGCTCCGCGAATTGAGTTGAGCTTCCTGAGGCCTTTATCTGTCTTCCTTGGACTAGGTCTTCTTGGTAAGTATCAGAACTCTGGGAGTTCACCAGCATGGGCTCTACATGCTTTAAGGAGGGTGAAGCCCCCTCCAGTACCCTGGTGGATATAAAGAACGAAGGACAGTGTGGAGCTGTAATGGATGCAAGAAGGAACCTTTTCTCTTGACAAGGGTCTGCACCTTACGAGTACCTTGGAAAAGAAGGGATCTAGGATCCCCCCGAAACAATGAAATGTATTCTTTGGTATGCCAAAATCAGACAAAAGGTGACCTGATTCAAAAACTGCGCTTTTAAAGGACTCTTTACAGAGAGCTCAAGAAAAATTAAAATCTAGTCTTGATAACCCTCTGACCGAAAAGACGAGACTGGACGATGCTGTCCTTCCTGCTTCTTCTAATCCTGGTGCCCACCTTGTGTGCCTTCCTCACCTGACACCACACTCCATGAGCCAACTACCCTTCTCAGAAGGCAAGTTAAATTCAGCCAATGCCTGTAAGACCAGACCTTCTGCAGTGCCGGAATGACACGCCCATGGGCAAAAACGCAGCTCAGTGCTATTGCTAAGGAATTTTCAGTCCTAAAACCAATCCCTACCCCCACCCCCCAAAAAACACGAGTAATTTAAAATTCTGATTGGATCTTATGATCCAGGATTGCCTGATCTTTTTCTATTCATACATATAGCTCTGAGTCTGGGTGAGGGGAAAAGAAAAAAAGAAAAAAAAAAGATGGAGGAGGCTAGATGTGGAAGGTCAAAAGCTGATACAAGGTATCCTGCAAATGTCGCAGGTAGGATGCTCCCCCAAAGGCCACCACCTTGCTGAGGACATATTAGAAGCCATACAAAGGCTTCACCTCAAAACACTGATTGGCCAGTAATCCAATCGTGTTAAACAAAAAAAGACGACTCCATCTGGAATTACAAGGAGCAATTGTCAGAGATCTTTGGTGCTCATTTAGGACTTTTACTTTATACTGAAATGGACTTAAAGGGGCATTGCCATTATTTGCCCATGGCTTTAAACTTGATGTTGGGGAGTTGGTTAAAAAACATAAACTTAAAAAAGAAAAACATAAACTTCAGCGGGAAGCAGTTCCTTTGGATGAGCTAATTAAAATAGCTAAACATTTTAAAAGAACTCTGGATCAGGATAAAAATAAAAAGACAAATAATATAGTGGCTTTACATTTGCAGCAACTTCAAAAGGGTGGAAAAAAAAAATAGAAAAGAGTCCTCGATTGCCACTTTAATGACAACCAATACAAAAACAGAATATAAAGGACAATAGCTGTCTATATTGCAACCAGGAGGGACATTGAAAACGAGATTGTCCGTTTTTATGGGAAAAAAAGTAAGTGCTGGGTGCATAAAAGACCTAATTTAGAATGAGTTCCTCATGTGCTTTCTTTATAAAAATAAATGGGTGATTTATACAAAAGATAGTTTGGATCTACAGTGTCCATGATGGGGAAGATTGAGTTTAGACAAAATTATGTATTTGAGAGGTACACTTAGAAAAAGAGAATCTTAGACTCTACCAGGGAGTGGGGTGCATTTTTTGATTGATATTCAAAAGCCTCTAAAAGATATAATGATTCTAAAATAGCCTCTTTAAAAGATTTCTGAAATCATACTGAAAAAAATAAAATAAATTGGGGCAAGGACAGAAAGCGAGCACTTACATAAACTAGTAAGTTTATAAATCTTTTATATAAACCAGTGTGCTTTGTCTTTCTGTTTCGCAGTATTTTTCTGACTCATGGCTTAAAAAATTTAAGTTATAAGTTCTTTACTTGCTTAAATTTAATATTAATTTAAAAAGAAAAATAACTATGTCTTCTTACTTATCAGTGTTAAGTTAAAAAAAAAAAAAGAAAGAATGCATTTTTTGATGTTCTTCCTAAATGTATACTGGTTTCTGATAAAATAAGTTAGTGTTACATCTACAAGGTGTTCAAGGCAATAAAATATATACATTTGCATTGGACCATATTGAGTCATTATTCTGACAAGTTTTAGTTAGATAGTAATTGTGTTTTGTAAGATGTCAACTTGAAGATAGTTTCCAAGATCATTTTGGCAATGTATGTATGTAAGGTAGACAGAATGGGTTTTTATTAAAGAAAAAGATGGTAGTTTTGTTCTAAAGTAAAATGACTAGTTGTGGCAAAATAAAAGGTGAAAATATAAGATAAAACCTGAATGGATACAGAGAGCTGTAGGTTTGTGGAAAAGAAATGTTATTTCTTATGGTCAAATTTGTTAAGATTTGATGGGTCTGTCTATAAGATTTTTAAGAGCCTTAGTTTCAATAGTACTATTGTAAAACTAGAATTTGGTTTCCTTTCTGTTAAAATGACAAAGTTTTCTTTAGATTATTGATCTGTTCTTAGTAAGAGATTGTAAAGACTTTTTTTCTGAATAATTAATGTAAAAGGTAGAGAGTCTGTGTTTTATCAAAATTATTTTATATCATGTTCTTTTTAAGAGAAGCAGGTTTCCTCACTTTTGTAAAATACTAGGTGTTTTTTTTTAACCCTCTTGTTATCTCCTTTAATGATTTTTTAAGTCTTTTTCTGTCACTTTGGTTAGAGAACCAGTATTCTTTCCTGATAACCTCTGATCTTTTAAAACCAACTGTTCAAACCTCTTAACAAATTTGACATTTTTCCTTCTCAAATAAACCCTAAATGATATCTTTTTAATGTTATGTTGTTTTTGGTATTTTCCAGAAGGCCCCTGGAAAATCTTGAAGTATTTGTTCTTTCACTTTATAAAAAGAGAGGTGTAAAAATAATTGTTTGTTTAATATGTTATAAATTGCATAAGAAGTGTTATCAAATTAAAAGTGATTCTCTAACCTTTTGTTGCTTGGGTTTATATGGATAAAATGTTTTACATATATATCCCAGATATTATATGCAGTTCCTAGAGCTTTGTCAATGTTGTCACTGTCTGTGATATGCTCTGGTATTGATCTGCCTAATATTGGACAAGAGAGTAATGTTTTTAGTCATAATTTCACTTATTCTTAAAAATATGCTACATGCAACAGAAAGAACCAAATCTCTTTCTCAATTGCATCATTTTATAATGAAATCTCATTAGATCTTTCACTTTTGTAAAACATCAGTTAACCATGGCCATTCTTTATCTTTTTTGCCTTAAGTCTTTTTGGAATCCAGAGACAGTCTTTTTTATTATATTCTGATGCTTTCCTAAAAACATTTACAAAAAGCTACAGTACAGAGTACTTCATCTTCAACTAAAAGGGACTGTCACAGGGACCCATGGAAAGGACTGCACCAGATATTCTAGGGCACTGGATTCTAATGACATTGCTTAATGACATTGGAAACCATACCATGGGACGAGTCAGGAACTCCAGAAAACTAGTGGGAGGCTGGTGGGTTCATGAGACTGCTTACACAAGATTGAGCAGAGAAAAATTAATTACTAAAGACTGAATGAATTGAGGAAGAATGATAATATTCTTGTTTAGAATATTGCTCATGTTTTGTTTTGTTTTTAAGTACCGGGGCCAGGGATCGAACCCGGGACCTCGCATGCGGGAAGCTGGTGCTCAGCCACTGAGTCACATAGCTCCCCTGAGTTGTTTTGTTTGTTTGTTTGCTTGTTTTTGCTTTTTGTTTTTAGGAGGCACTGGGGACAAACCCAGGACCTGTTATGTGGGAAGCAGGAGCTCAACAGCTTGAGCCACATCTGCTTCCCCATTGCTCATGTTTTAATGTTTTATTTCCTAGATATAAAGAATCCCTTTTGCTCTTCCCTTAAACTATCTATAACTCATAAAACATTTATCTTTTCTCCCTGCCTGATGCCCCAGAATTCAAAAACTCTTATTGAGTGTTCTTATTTTCATGGAAATATAATTATTTGCATAATTTCAATGAAAAGCTCTCTGACTTGTTAACAAGACATAATTAGAGACACTAGTTATAAAGCCAAAACTTTGACTAAAATGTCATAATTAAAAATGAATGCTGTTTATGTAACTGATAAAGAAGGATGTCAATCAATCATTAATCCTTTTACAAAAGCAATTAAAATTAATAGAGACAATGGGTGATGATACTTGGTGATTTTCAATCAAAATTTTATTTAATGATATATGGGGACAAATACAGCATTTTCAAATAATGATTCCAGCTGCCATTGTTAGCCTGCATGTGATTGTCTCTTGGACTAATTATATTTCAAGGATATGTTCAATTGCTCTGATGCACTTAAGACAAACCATCATGCAATGAACAATGATTCTCAGTTACATTCAACCTTCAGTTGAGGAATGCATAAGACTGAGACCTATTACTGCTGATTCTTAAAATTTTTTTTTTTTTTTTTTTTTTTTTTTTACTGGAAGGTCCCGGGGATTGAACCCAGGTCCCTCCATATGGGAGACGGACACCCAACCATTTGAGTCACATCTGCCTCCCTGATTCTTAAAAGTTAATGAATGTGAATATTCTCACTGCCCTGATTTTGTGATAATCAGGGTAGGCTAAACATTCGCTATATTAGAAACCATGCATGTGTCCCCAGACCTAGTTTTTGTCCCTAGGTCTGGTTTTTAGAATGCTGGCAATAAACCAAGCATGATTTACTATGTGACCATCCTGTATGGGAAAAGACTGTAACTCTAGGTATCTTTGGTCAACCTTAAGAGATATAGCAGGGAGACGGATGTGGCTCAAATGGTTGGGCGTCTGTCTCCCATATGGAGGGAAGTGGGTTCAATCCCGGGGCCCTCCTAGTAGAAATTAAAAAAAGAAAAATATAGAAGGTGTGTGGGCCACTAGGTCCCACGTGTGGGTGTGCCACCAGGCCCCGCATGCGGGTGAGCCTCCAGGCCCCATGTGCAGGTACACTGCCAGGCCCTGCAAGCCATGCAGCAAGATGACAACATAACCGGAAAGTGACACAAGGGAGAACCAAGACAAGATGCGCAAAAATACTAGGAACTAAGGTGGCGCAGGCAGCAGGACGCCCCTCTCCCACATTGGAGATTCCGAGGATCGAATTCCAGTGAATATAGGAGGAGAAGAATGAGAAGAGAGGACAGGATATGGGCACAGAGAATTGCCCAGCGAATGGGCACAAAAACAGCAAAAACGGGGGGGAAGGGGTAAAAATGGATAAAAGTAAATAAATAAATAAATCCTTAAAAAAATGTATAGGGGAGTAAGATATGGACTGTAGTTAGCAGTAATACTTTGATGACGCTCTTTCATCATTTGTTAACAAATGTTTCACAACAATGCAAAGTATTGCAAAGTATTTGTGGTGGGGCGATGTGTGGGATCCCTGTGTGATGTTATACATGTTTGTTTTGTAAGTTCACAATGTTCACTGAACGCTTATAGTTTATGTATGTTCATGTATGAATGATATACTTCAATAAATTGTTTTAAAAAAATTAATAAGTACTTAGGGGAGCGGATGTGGCTCCAACAATTGAGCGCCTGCTTACCACATAGGAGGTCCCGGGTTCAGTTCCCGGTGCCTACTAAAAACAAAAAACAAACAACAAGCAAACAAACAAAACCTATGGAACCAATGTGGCTCAGTGGTTGAGCGCTGGCTTCCCACGTATGAGGTTCCGAGTTCAATCCTCGACCCCGGTACCTCAAAAAAAACAAAGAAAAGGAAAAAGAATGACTACGTGGATAGACTTGCCTCCAGCCTTTCCTGGTCTACTTACTTAACCCCATTCACCTGCCGACAGAAGAGCGAGGCTCAGTGACTGTGAGATTTAGAATCCTGGATACTCCTGATGGACTCCACCACAAAGGAAAAGATGCAAATGCCAAGATTCTCCAAGAGACTCAGAGCATCTGAAGACTCTCACGCATGGTGAGCGTACTCTCTGGAAGAGAAAATGATCAAAACGGGGAATTATTAAATAAATTGTCAAGGGCCTGGAGGCAATTTGCGTGTACATGTCTAAAGTAAAGGCCAGCTTGCCTATACACGACGGAAGTAAAAGCTGGCTTGCCTGTACGTGTGGAAATCACCCACACATGCCACGACAAGTTATATGTGACACAGGCTGAGACTCCCTGACCCTGCACGATTGCTAGGACGTTTTAATATTGACCCTGAGCCTTGACTTCCTGAAACAAGGAGTTTGGAATGGTGGGGACTAAGTTTCTTTAGTAGCTTATTAGCATTCCTTTCCTTTATAAGGTTTGTTTTTCTTCCTTTTTTTTTTTTTTGCTTAACCAATCATATTATTTCTTGTGTAACCTCATTATATGTGCTATATACTTTGCTTCTTTCTTGGGAGAAGCAGGAGTGATTTCTCTCAGCTTTGTATGTTCCCCAATTGGTAAATTGCCTCCGGGTGGTAAATAGTGTTCTTTACTCAATTCTTAAAATTTCTCTCTTATTTGACAAGGGGAAATCTTTTTCTTTCCTCCAGTATCTACATAGTGTCTTATCCTAATGAGAATCTGTCATATATTTTATGAAGTCATAGCTTAGTCAAAAAATCATAAGAAAGTTCAATAACCAAGAAAATATATTTGAAATAGATAGGTATGTATTCTTCACTCAGGTTCAGGAATAACTATTGTAAACTATTTGCTTTACTCTTTCCAAGCTATGAAAAATACAATTTTTTTTGTTCAAATACAGCACTAATTTTCATATGAAACTAAACTGTATTTCTCATTATATTATCAGTCTTGAATTTGAATTAAATTTTTTAGATTATTGACCTCATAATGGATAGGCTAGAGATACACAGAAGCACTCACAGGAAGTTCTACTATGGTTCAATTAATTTATCATATATATATATATGATGGTTAAGTTCATGTACAACTTGGCTATGTTGTTTAAGAAAGCACTGGTCTAGTTGTAGCTGTTAGGATATTTTTGGATTTAAATCATTGGACAATTAATTGCATCTATGGCTGATTACAATTAAAAAAGGAGATAACCTTCTGCAATGAGGGAAGTCTCATCCAGTAAGTTGAAAACTTTAAAGGGAGAACTGATGATTTCAGCAATAAGAAAGAACTTCCAACTCTAATTCAGCCAGCTAGATTCCCCTGGGGAATTCATGGAAACCTTCATCAGAATTCCCAACTTGCACCCTGCCAGGTGGAATTCGGACTTGCCATTCCTCAAGGTCACAGGAGACAATTCCTATAATAAATCTCATAATAAAATGTACATATTTCTAAAATACATGCATTAGCAAAGCTCATGGTAAACAGCCTATACCAGAGCAATATTTTTTTGTTGTTGTTTTTTACTTTGTAGATGCCTATTTCATACTTTTCTGCAGGGAATACCTTAATGTGTAATCTCTCTGGTAGGTGTACTTAAGCATTGAGTGCACAATGGGCAGAGAAGACTAGAACAATACCAGCAGAATTAAAGTGAGAATAATCAACATAAATCAAGAAATCAGTATCACATTTGAACCCAAAATCACACATCTGTGTCATCTCTCATGTATTCCACTTTTCTCACATCAAAAGACTAATGTGTATAGTGAGGTAATCTTGAGGAATTTGGGATTTGTTTTTATGTAGCTGTTTAAAGTATTTTTATTAAAATGAGGAAAGTGCATTTGAAGAATTTCACTGCTTTTAATAGCTATTTTTATTTGGCAGAATTTACCTTTTTCATTTGCATTCATGCATTAATTCCCAATTTAAATATTCCAGAAAAGAGTAATAGATGAGGTTTATGAGGTTTTAAAAGTATGATAAATTAAGATTCATCATAAAGATAATTTTTTAAAGCTGGAGGTTTTAGGATTTATGAGTAACACATTGAGTCAGACACTAAATATTTCTTTATCAAGTTAGAATACTACTGAGAAGCAAATCAGTCTTCAGTCTGAAAGCAGGCAAATAAGAACATCTGGCCATGATACTGTTTGCTTTGTAGTTTCTTTGTAAGCCTCCATCTAGGTAACACATCACTCTCCAAAAATCTCCACATCTGCATTAAAATTAAGAGGATTAGAAAAAATGAAAATTCCATCATTATATTAAAACTTCATATAGCAAATATCTCAGTAGAAATGAATTCTTCAAAATTATAATGACAATAAAATTATTTTGATCCTTTTAATTTTTTTATAAGAGAAGTTGTAGGTTTACTAAAAAATCATACAGAAAATACAGAGTTCCTAAATACCCCCCACACATGCAGTTTTCCTTATTTTTAACCATATGCAATAGTGAGGTGACTTTGTTAGAATTGATAAAACAACATTATTAAAATTATATTATTAAGTTTCTTCCATAGTTTACATTAGGGTTCTCAGTTTGGGTTGTACAATCCTATTTATTTTTAGTTCTAAATTCTAGTAACGTATATACAACTTAAAATTTCCCTTTATAACTACATTCAAATATATGTTGGTGGTATTAAATACGTTCACAATATTGTCCACCATCACCACCATCCATTTCCAAAACTTTTCCATCACCACAACCAGAAACTCTGTACCCATTAAGCATTACTTCCCCATTCCCTACCCCACACTCACCCCTGTTAAACTGTAGTCTGGTTCCTGACTCTGTGAATTTCCATATTCTAATTGTTTCATATCTGTGAGATCTTACAATATCTGCCCTTTTGTGTTTGTTGTATTTCACTCAACATGATGTCTTCAAGGTTCATCCATGATGAACCATGTAGCAGAACTTTGCTATTTTTCACAGCTGAATAATATTCCATTGCATACATATACCACATTTTGCTTATCCTTTTATCTGTTGATGGGCTTTTTTTTTTTTTAACTCTAAAAATCTTAGTTTATTTTTCACCATGAGGGAATTTTATCACTGTCTTCCATTTTGTTTTATTTTTGGAAATTTGACTTGAAACTCTCAGGTCAATTTCTCTTTACAACACCCCTATTGCTCCTGCATAGTAGCAAAATAGAAAATAAACCATATTTTTACTTTAAAAAGGATCAACGGCGATGCAAAGCTTCCTGTAACATGAGGACCGTGACTGAAGGAGAAACTCAAATCACTTTGTGCTTTAATTGAAAATACATACATTTCACGTTCTAAGTTCTGTATAATTGACGTTTTTCAATTTAGTTTTGGTGGTACACATCTAATCTACTGTTTAAAACTTTACTTTCAATTTCAAACAGATACGTACATTTTAAGATTCAACCTATGTATTTCATTTGCCATTTCTCATGCAAGATTCTAAATATTGTGTGACTATGATCAGAAAGGAGAAGTCTGTGATGGAATGAAAAAAACTATTTTAACAGTATAGTGAGGTTAAGTGTGACAAAATTACTTCATTCATGATTTTCATGTTGAAACTGTTCATATAATATAATAAATTTATAGAATATTAATAAATCTAAATGTGCTACTTGGTGAATTGTAAAACAGATACAACTTAATGAGTTGTCAAATAAATGCCCATAAATCCTTCAGGTCAAGTCAGAGAACATTACCAGGATCCTGGAAACCTCCCCAATGCCCCACCTCACAATGGAAATTACTACCACCCTGATTTTAATGTTATTCCGTTTCTGGATTTTTAAAAGTAATTTTATATCTAATTAAATATCCCTAATAATGTATTGTATCTTGGTTGTTTTAGTACTTTATATAAATGTGATCATACATTAAATATATTGTTATGTTCGGCATTATTTGTTCAACATTAAGTCTCTAAGATCCACTGTTGTTGTTTGCTGTTTGATTTTCATTTCTGTGTAGTACACTATGTTATGAGTGCACTAGAATTTGCTTGTCAATTCAACTGATGGATATTTGACTTGTTTTCATTTGGAGCTATCGTACACAATGCAATTTTGAACAATCTTACACAAGTAATCTTACACAAGTAAGTAAGCACATAGTCACACATACGTATGGTTTATATTATTAGGAGTTGTGATGGTTAGGTTAAAGAATCAACTTGCCCAGGTAATGGGGCCCAGTTGTTTGGTCAGGCAAGCACTGGGCTAATTGTAATGCGAGGACATTTCATGGACTTTAATCATCAGTAAGTTGACTGCATCTATGGCTGACTACATCTACAATCAACTGAAGAGATTGTCTTCAGTAATGAGTGATGTCTCATCTAATCAGTTGAAGACCTTAAAAGAAGTGATTTCAGCATTTCGAGAGAGAATTGCCATCTCTACTTTAGACAGCCAGTATCTCCTAGGGAACTCTTTGAGGACCTTCTTTGGAGGTCCTGGCTTGCAGCCTGCCCTACAGAATTTGGATTCATGTATCCCCAAGGTCACGTGAGAGAATTTTATGAAATCTCACACTATTTACAGATATCTTCTGTCAGTTCTGTTTCCCTAGAGAACCCTGACTAATACAGGAGTTGAACTGTGTATTTTCAGCTTGACTATTTTAAGCCAATAATGTGTAACTAATTCTCCCACCAGCTGTATTTGAGAGCTTCTATTGCTCCACATAATTGGCAACTCTTAGATTCATCAGACTTCTATTTCTTTTCCAGGCTGGTAGGTATGCAGTATTATCTTAATGAGGTAATAATTTCCATTTCTAATTGGCCATTTAGATTTTCTCTTTTGTGTAATGCCTGCACAGGCTTCTTTCCCATTTTTTAAAAACAGATTATTTTCTTTACTTTATACATATATTTCTAAATATGAGCTCTTTGTTCATGTGTTGCAGATATCTTCTCCCAAGTGGTAGCTTTATTTCTCTGAATTTCAATACTCTGTTTATTCATTCATTCATTGATTCGTTTATATTTATTCATTTATTTTTGCAAATATCCTTTCAAAGTCTGTTCCATATACTTTACCTTTGTGCCATCTTTTGTGATAGAAATATTTCTTTCCCTTTTTCTCTCTCCCTCTCTCAGTTTACCTATTCATATTTATCAGTCTTTCCCTCTATACTCTCAAATATTCTTGCATTTAATGGAGATATACGTGGCTCTCTACTCCATTAGTGCTTCAATACCACAGACAATTATCTGTTAGGAAAAGTCCCTCCTCTCTTCCATCTGATTCTTCATTTTTAAGATTGTCTTTGATATTTTTCAATGTTAGTCTCTATCTGAATTTCAGTTTGTCTTAATGGGAGATTGATTAAAATAGCCATGGGCTTTTATTTTGCTTTGGAGGTAACTCAGAATATGTATGATCTTGAATCTTCTTACCAGTAAAACTAGATTATCTATTGTACTTGCAGATCCTTCAATCAAATTTTGTAATTCTGTCAGTAATGATTGTATATGTCTTCTATTTGTTACTACTCTCTGTCAGGTCACCTTATAAATTTTGCTCCTACAGGGAAGAAAGACTTTGTTTTTCTTAATCTGTAATCTAATTTGTTAAATGGTGTATAAAAACACTACTGTTTTTGGTGTGCTGACCCTGTAAAAAGAAATGTTTATTTATTCTTGTTTGGAAACATTGTGAAAGACTTTGAAGATGTCATAAAAGATTATTGGATGTCTTATTTAGCACACATTCAGGTTATCTGTGCCTTTCATTGTGTCTGAGATTTTGTTACAACTCTTTCTACAAAACTGATAATAATTCAAGTTTTACTTGTCCATAGAAATGCAAATAATTTTTGTCCATTGGATATTGACCAGTTTTGCGTCTATAATGTAAATTAATGCCAGCATTCCCAATTGTCTCCATATGTGCAGGTTGTTTGAATTCTCTTGAATCAGCTGTGACATGTTATTGGTTTCCTCATTAACAAGTTAAATATTGGCCACACATTCATTTCATTTGCATGGGTTTCATGATCTGACCTTTAAAAAATATATTTTCACATTCTAAAATTTGTGTTTAAATTCTCTGTGGGTTTTTTTAAATTTGGACAATACTAATATTTCCAAATACCGGCAACTGATATACACCTTATGCTCTTATGCTTTAACTTATGCTTATTGCTTTAACTAAAATATTCAATATAGTGTTGAAAAAGTGCATTGACAATGGGTATCCTTGCATTTCTCTAACATAATGGATTTTCATTTATTTTCACCATGTTTACTGTAAGTGCACCCTTCATACCACCTTTAGGGAGTTCATGCCTGTTCCTCGGTTATTGTGTTTTATATCAGTTGAGATTAGCATGCTATTGAGATGAATACCATTGTTAGATTTGTTGATGTTGAACCTTTCTCCCGTTTCTAAAATAAAATTGATTTGCTCAGGATTTTCATCTAGATTCAATTTCCTAGCATGTTAACAATGTTGTACTTTTATATTCATAACTGAGATAACTGATTTGTATTTTATTATTTCCCTCCTCCCTCCCTCCTTCCTTCCTTCCTTTCTTCTTTGTTTCTCTCTCTCTGTCTCTCTCTGTCTCTCTGTCTCTCTGTCTCTGTCTCTCAGCAAGAAAAGGAGAAGATTGGTATGGTGTCTTTATTGTGCTGAGGGGGTGGGGTCTATGTGAGAGCTCCCACCCTCAGAAAGAGGTTTGCCTGCTTTGGAAACCCCCAGGCTGGTGCCAAAGGGGAAGCACCCAGGCTTTCTTGTCAACTTTCCCAGAGGTAGGGCAGAAGATAAAGAGGGAGGCATGACGAGTCAATGCTGCCAGCAATCAAACGTGAAAAAATGGAGTCAGGCTCTTTACTACTAGATCTCATAATCCATTTAGAAGTGTGTCTTGAGTTTCTATTAATGTGTCCTTTAAATGTATATGAATTGTTCATTTAAATTAAATTGAATTAATTAAATTAATTAAAATTCAATTTCATTGAGTATAGCATTATGATCAGTAGATTAAGCAAGACACATAAGGACAAATATTGCATGATGTCACTTAGATTTCTAGAAATGGCAAACTCACAGAGACAGAAAGTAGGCTAGAGGTTACCAAGGGACGGCCTGGAGGGCCGATGGTGGAGTTTACATTTGGTGGGAAAATTTTTTAAAAAGGATAAGAGGAAAGAATATAATTTTACATCTTGTCAGAATTACTATATCTCTATTTGTATCTATGTCTATATCTATACTTATATCAATATCTATGTCCCTGCTTACGCATATATCTGATTTTACATCTATATCAGTTTGTCTGCATGTGAAATTAATGAGAAATTATTTGGCATAAATAAATGATACAATTTCACCAAACTCCAACTGCTTTGAGGAAATAATATTAGCAAATACAAAGTTACCCTCTCAATAACTTTAAAAAATTAATAATTAGTCAGGATTTTATGCATAATAAATAATTAACATGCTTTAGAGGTAACTTATGTAATGAATAATCTTAATATAAGGTCTTCTCGGTTAAAACAAGAATTACCATATTGGAAAGTTCTATCTTGAAAAGTCCGTCTTTTGCTTTTGTAGAAATTGAATTTGATTTCCTGTTTAGAATATATATAGAAGGGTGAAAATGGTTAGCATTCTGTCAATTTCATACAATTTCCAATGTGATATCACTGCCAAGCAAAATATTATCTCCTATCCACCAGAAATAATAAATACCTAAGAATGTAATGAAAAACATTATTTTCTATTATCATGTGATAATTGCCAAATTAACTGGTATTACCACTAAAATAATTTTCTGCATTTCCTTTTTACATGTTTCTATGGCTGATACTTGTTGGAACTTGATGACTTATAAGTAAGATAAAAAATCTCAAGAATTAGTTGACAGAAATTCAATCTGGGTTTAAAATAGTTCAAACTGAGGTTATACATTATTGAAGTAGTAAAATTATGAAGTTAGGTCCCAAACTTCTTGCCTTACAAAATGATTTATGCCGTCACATGAATTATAAATAACAGTGTTTGTGGAAAAGGCTTTATAAATCAAAAGGTGGAATGGGTTTTAATAAAAGCTTGTTCACACATACAGTACTGTTTGAGTACCAGAAAAAAATTAGTATTTTTGACAGAGACTAATACATACCTGAGAAAATAATCTAAAAGTTAGGTCTAGTTAATATTTCATAGAGAAATAGAGAAATGAGCTAGAGCTAGAGGTAGAACTGAGAGACAGAGAGACAGAGAGAAAGACAGAGAGACAGAGACAGATTGAGAGGGAAAGAAAGAGAAAACAGAAGCTGCCCTCCATTTCCATCTAGGAAACAAGATTAAGTCATCAACTAAACTGTCAGTCATAATTCACACATACTCTCTTTTAATTCTAAGTAGTGAAATGTCATCACATGTAGTGCAGCCATTCGTATACTTAGTATTAGTCATTGTGACTTATTTTATGGTCACTTCATTATAACTTATTTCCTCTTTTTCTCTTTCCTTGATTTTACTGGCTTGGTCTTGTGCCTTTCATTTCATTTGTTACTTTAATTGCCTGTGTGCTTCTTGTATGTTTGTTCATGTCCACTCCCGTCCCCTTCGTATTTGGTAATTATTCTACAGTTTCTTTTTACTGATAGTTGTCTTCCATTCTCCAACTATCCTAATTAATATAGATATTTTACAAGTGTGTGAGAACAAGGTACCAGCTGTTTTCCCTGACTGAAATATTCTCTTCTCCAAATAAAAATGGGGTCCTTGAAAGTTGTTTTACCTGCTCTATTACCCAGCAGTTGAGTCAAGTAAAAAACTATTTTTCCCATTCTCTGCTGCTCACCCCATCACTCTTTCTAATTTTCCTAATGTGGTTCAGACATTTTACTTCTGGACTATTATTAGGTTCATTTTGAAATAAGGAACTGGCATCTTATTTTAAGATGATTTAAGGAGAGTTAATTTTTTAAAGGACTCGTATGCAAACCCTGTAATCCTTCTCATACTCCTTCAAATGCCTTCTCAATCCATTTGGGGCTCCACGTGAATGAAGCTGACCCTCTACTTCCAATCATGGATAAAGCATGATAGTGATATAAGGGATCTGGCTTTCTGTTTGGTCACCAGGTGGTCAGGTGAGAAGTATGTATAGTTGGCAACCCATGGTGGGAATTGTGGAAACAGGGTACTAGGGAGATCTAGGCAGATAAATGCCCATCTTTTCCTCTTGTGTGGACTGAGGGGTGATTGTTACTAATATTCCTTCTGGATAATTCCTGCTAGCCAAGACAACAGAGCCTAATGATTGACTTGCTAAGTCTCTTTGTAGCTTTTTCATTTCTACAGTGATGTTCAAGGAATAGTTCAACAATCCAAGGGAAGCAGCAGTAGAGGTATTATCTCACCCCATCCTGATGTGATCAGGGGAAATATTGCATTCAATAAACTGAAATCAGTTATTCACATAATACATGCTGCGTTGAGAAGAGCAGTTAACTTTAGCCCAGGGACCCAGACATCCTGAGAGGATCTTGCAAGTTGGGTGTGAGGTGGTATATTTACCTTGATCTTTCTAATCTCCTTCTTCCTGTTTTCCTTCATTAAACCAGGGATCCCCACTGAACAAACCCAATGAGGCCAATAACACAGACATATTGTGGATGTGATGCAGAGCACCATAGAAAATATAAAGACTAGATCAAATGGTGTAAACAGAAGATGTCTGGTACAGTTAAAAATAATCAAGTAAGACTTAATTTTCTGCTTCTCTTTTATGTTCCAATGTATACCATAATCAATGAGCTTAAACTCCTTGTTGGCCATACCATTCCAACGCCATCCCAAACTTATTGTTTACTACAGTAACCACGTCAACTTTGTTTCTGGATAGTAATATTGTCTCTGCCACTCTGTTGTGCCATCATGCTTAACTGAAATCTGGAAGCCCATTTCAGTGGGGTCATTTCCCCTATAATCAATAGTCTTTAGAGCTCAGTAATATTGAGCTTTACAAGGATCTTGAGTTTCTCCTCAACAAGCCCCTTGGTGAAGGGAGTGACCCCTAGACTGTCCTGGAGATGTAATGAGAGGTTGCTGATGGGACTTTCACACAATACTCCATCCCAGCATTTCTACCTCTTTAAATCTTTAAATTCCTTTCTCTACATTATATTAAGGAGTCTCTAGCATATCAAATTTACTTCACATATGCCATATTTAGCCCAAAAGTCATTCAACCACTATTGGACTCACATTCAGCTATTGAAGCTAATATATTTAATTCAGTATTTCTGAAAAATTCATTTAAATTTATAAATCCAAGCCTGTTAAATATTACATTCCTCTGTGCCTTGTCATTCAGTCATTCATCCTTAGAATCTACACATATTCTCTAGTTTTCTATCCCTCTTCCAACTTCCTGATCTATTAGAAAATGTCTCATAGAAAAAAGTAAACTTTATACATAAGCCAACTGACAAGGTATTTTGAGTCATGTAAGTTCCATACATTAAACTCCTCCAACAGAAGAGGAGAACACAGAAAGAAGTACAAAGGGTAGAGTTTCAATAAAAATATCTGGAGTAGCACAGATATGACTTGCATAGCTTAGCACTCTCTCCAGGAATGGATGCTCAGCAACTAGGATATATCTTGCAATTCAATGAATATGTCAGAGTTTTACTGATATCTTACAAAAAGCAAACCAAAATAATTTCCTACATATATGTTGCCTTACAAATCACATGGCTCTGTCCACATAAGTTCTCAGTATGCTTTTTGATCCTTGTACAGGAAAAGTAAATTTATCTGTTTAGTCACAAATTTGTAATTATTGGCACAAGGAATTTTCTCAGGCTCTGAGTCAGGTATTTGAAATACAATGGTTTATAATATAGATTTGGACACTGTCCTCATGGTGATCATATTTTAGAGGGGTATGACAGGGTAATAAATAAACAAAAGTATCATTGTGATATGAACTATCATTCATGGAGTAGAGAGAAGAATAGGGGGCTCATGATTTAGATTTGGGATAAAGTCTTAAATCTGAAGGACAGAAATCCTGAAAACAACATAATTTTCGGCTTCTGGTTAAAGAATCATGAGATTTGGAATAATGTCTTGTCCCTGTTAACATAATGGCCTGTACCTGTGTTTAGCAAAAACTAAGTCCAATCAAAATTAACTGAGCTACTATCTCCACAAAACCTTTACTCTAGGAAGATAAGACTGTGAAAAAAAAATCACTAAGCCAGTTGATATGTCCAAAATAAGTACTTGTTCATGAAGGGCTTCTTCAAGGGCCTCATCTCCCACTCTCCACAATCCAAAGCTCTAAGGCTATGAACTGTGCCCCATCCCTCTCAGTTCACCCCATAAAATCTGCCTTAAAATCACCCAGCCCTGCTACAGGTAGATTCTGCTGACACAGTGATCTCTTTTGCTACATTAAGTTTAATAAACTCAGTTTTGCTTGAACAACAAATTTTCCTGCTGGTTTTTCTGTTTCCATTTACAGATGAGTAGAAATTAGCCAGATGGAGGGGAGGTAATAGAAGAATTTTCTAGGGAAAGGAAGCCACCTAAGACTTTGGAATGAGAGAAGGTCTGTGTAAGGATGTGAGTGCTGCAAGCTGAGGCAAAAGAAGTTGACAAGTACCATTGCGTTCACATTTCATAAGCTAAACTAGGAGTCTGGACTATGTCCTAAGATTAATGAGGAGCCATCGAGGGATATGAAAGAGAGGATCAGTATAAGATGAACTGCATTTTGTTAAGATTGTTTTGACCGTAGTTTGAAAAATCGGTTGAAACAGGAAAATCTAGTGCAATTGTTTAATTGGCTGTTGCAATAACACAGGCAAGAGGTGAGGGTGGCCTGATTTTGGAAAGCCCATAGGGATTGAAAGATGAGCACAGGATCTCAGAAAGTGAAACTGGTAGAACTTGATGTTTGATTGCAGGTTTGGAATGAGGATGACAGTAGCAATATCTTTTATGTTTTATACACCAGCATGAATTAAATACAATATGCCCTCATATGGAAATATTTGGAACAAATTATTGAAAACTCCATGAAGAGTTTTATAGACTTATCCCTGAGCACGAAAGCATTAATTTCATTTTTTTAATTTTCCCCAGATTTCTAACTTAAGCAAGGATTGTTTATCATTGCATTTTTTTTTTCTACCTTTAAAACACAGACCCTATATTTTAATCATGGATTATGAATTCAGTAAAGAAAGCCTGGCATGGTTTTGGAGAAAAACAAAAGTGGTAGATGTAATTCCAGAATTCAGTTTCTTACAAAATCGTTATATTTTTCTGAAAGTTTAAGCTCTGCAATTTAGGAATCACTTTAAACTACTTTAGACCATTTTATCTCATTAAACTCTCCCACAGCTCGATTCACATTCTCACCTACTCCCTACTTCCATCAGATCTGATGTTGTCGTCAAGCCAGGATTTCTTAAGATTTTTATCACCAGGTGCAATCAACTTAAGTTGCTTCCATAATGCCTTCTCATTTCCCTTTTGTTAAGTTGTGCTAAAATACTTGAGAACAATGTCCTTACAATTTTCTGATATGACTTTTTTCTTCTGCATTTACATACTGTTTGACTCTGTAAAAATGACACAGAACTACAAAGGTGCTGACATTATTTATGATAAAAGGAGATCATAAACTGAACATAGTTTACCTGGACAGCATAAACAGTATGCATTTTGTACCTCTTGCAGGTAATTAAATTTGGTGCATGCCTAAAATAAGTATTGAATTTACTAGCCTCACTCTTATAGACTTTGTTTCTCTGTATGGATTTAAAAACTGCAATCCAGGTAATTGCAACAGTTGATAATGATGTTCTCTACATATATACAGGTCAAGTCACATAGGTGGCTGTGATGTAAATGATGGGACATAAATTAGAGATACTAGCTTTGTCTATAAATTTATAATTATTTTAAAATAAAGACATGGGTAGCCAATTGTACTTTCTAAGAAATATATAGACTGAGAGCAGTCCCATATATTAATTATTAATAGCATACATTGCAGTATATTTTATGTTAAGGGCCTTTTAACAGTGTGCGTTGAAATAAAGATCAAATGTAATGCATGTAAACACTTGTTTTATTGTCTGGTATGTTTTAAGTACTCGATAAATGTTTGATGTTATTATTATTATAAAAACATTCTCATTGAGTCTTCACAAGAAACCTATGAGGTAAGACTATTATTATCCCTGTTTTACAGATGGAAAAACTGAGGTCAGTGTTGTTATGAGTAATATGATGTTGTGCAAGTGCCAGATGGTGAAATATCTACAGAGCTAGTCGATTTTAGGTATTTTTTTTTCTTCCCTTACTTTCTCAAGAGTGAGTGAGAACGGAGCTGGAGAGCAGTAGAAGACGCTTGAAAGGACTACAACGTAGTAACTTCTCTTTTCCTCTCTTTCTTTGCCTCCTTCACCATCTGGGGTCACATGGAACTGATACAAGCAACTATTACGGTATTTGCCATATGTTTCTCAGGGTCCATGGTGCCATTCTGTGGGTTTCCAAAGAGCAAGGTTGCTTTTCCTTTCTTACTTTTACTTTTTTCTTTTTTCCTCTTCTTCCATGCCTCTTCTTCCTCACCTCCTTTTCTTTTCATCTTCAAGTACACAGAGTTCAATATATAAGAAAGATTTCACAATAGTTTTAAACGAAATTAACTTTACCAAAAAGTTGAACTGGGGCTTGTAACTGCCAGGCCTTTGCAGCAGCCCAGCACTGCACTGCTGCTAGAATATTGGCACAGTCAAAGGCTCAGAGCTGGGCAGCATTATAGGGAAAATGTTAATATGTCAGCTTTCCTGATTAAAATAACCTAGCCCTGGTCTTAAGAGTAAATAAACACCTATAAGTCCATAGCAATATCAATGCCTCAAGTAGCTGGAGGAGAAACTGGGAGAGATTTTAAAAAGCTGTTTTTTACAGAAAAATGCCACACTCACCATTTTGCAAACATCCCTGTAACAGTTGATTTTATTAGGGCATTATGAACTGATGCTAAACTCACAGGATGAGAGAATTGGATATTCATGCAATACTAAAATATTAATTGCAGATTACTTATTATCTACAAATGAAAAGGGTACATTTACAATAAATAAATCTGGTGGAGATCACCTTACCCAAGTAATCAAATGGTAAAACTGATATTATGTGCCTCCTGACATGATGATGCACTGAAAAGAAATTATGTCATTCATGTGGTATTCTTTCCAAAATGTTTGACCAGAATTTAATCATGAGGAAGTAATCAGACACAGGTATATTGTGCAAAAAAGTATACAGGACAAGATTGTCTTGACTGTTTAGAAATGTCAGTTCATGAAAGACAAGGGAACAAAATTTGTCATAGATAAAAGTTTAAGGAGACAAGAGCAAAGCTTAGGGTGGCTGTTTCATTAAAAAATGCTAAAGCACATGTGGTCATTACTGGTAGAATAGAAGAAATTTGATTATAAATGTTTATATTACATAATATAATTTTATTGATATTAAATTTACTGTGTTTGATAATAGTATTGGAATATTATAGGACAACATGTTGTCTTTAGAAAAAATATGCTATGGTATTTAAGAGTATAATGCCATGATATTTGGACATATTTCCAAATGGTTAAGCAAAAATCTCAAAATTTTTGAATTCAGGTAAGGTTATACAGATTCTCATTGTACCATTCTTTTAGTTTAAGTGTAGATTGAATTTGTTTCAAATGAAATGATGAAAAAACACCAGGGTCATGAAAGCAGGGCATAAATACTGATGATTTTAAAAAGGGACAAAATAGAATTAAGTAAATATTATGTTAATAAATTTCAAAATTATAAAAAGTTAAAAAGGACAGTTCTGTATGTACAAATATGGAAAAATATTCAAGATACATTGTAATAGAAATGGGGAAAAGGGACTTAATAGTATAGATAGAATGCTTATATTTATGTGTACAAAATCAAACTAATTACATACTTTACTTTTATTTTTGTTCCCAAATAGTCTTTCTCTAGACGAAATTCCCTAAACCTGTAAATAGCTCTCAAATCTGATAAAGGGAACTGGATGCCTAGGGAAAGAGCTGGGAGGGAGCATTTTTAACATATTCTTTTTGTATCTTGTTCATATTTACCAGATGTATGTATTAAAATAAATTAAAAATGTAAATAATTATGTCGATATAAGTATTTTAAGAAATTTCAGAATAAATTAAACAGAAAATCATTATTTCCTCATTCATCTATATGCAAAGTTAATAAAGGAATCACAATTAGACTATAGACAGCATTATCATAAAAAAAAAAAAACTATCTTAAACGTACTTGGGAAAAATATCTAAAAACCCAGAATTTTATAACCAGCTAAACTACAATTCAAAGTAAAATACAGATATTTTTAGATAAGAAGAGACTTTGAAAATTGCCTTCTCTAATCGAAAGAAAGTGTTACTTCAGCAAGGAAAGCTATAAACACAAAAAGAAATATGGATACAACATTCAAATAAGTACTTGAAATTGACCAATAATGTTTGAACATTTAACTTATATTGATTATTAAAACAGAGGAGAGAGGTTTTTAAAAATCTTAAAAATGAAAAAGAAAAATTCTAAACCAATATAACCAAATAGAGTTGAAAATTCAGTGGATAAGTAAGGCACAGCAAGGCCTTGCCTTGTTTAGGAGGAAAATAAAATACTTAATACATTTATATCTGTTAAGAAAATTTTTTGCTAAAAACATTTCTTAAAAAAATTGATACTGCCAATCAAGAATTGTTATATAATCTTTAGCTATGCCTCCTCAGTATAGTAGCCTCTAACCACAACTGGCTATTGAGCTCTTGGAATGTGGCTAGCCCAAATTGAGCGATGCTATAAATGTAATATACATTGTCCACTGATTTTAAATAACAAGTGATATAAAATGATAAACTGGAAGATCTATTTAATAAAACAAATTTATCTTTGAAATATGAGAGCAGATCAAATATGTTTTTCTTTACTGTGAAGAACAACTTTATTAACAGATTAATGTTTCTTGAACTTTTGATCTCAGGATTCTTTTATAGTTTTAAAAATGATTGAAGACCTCAAGGAATTTTGTTTATATTTATTATAAACAACATTTATTATATTAAAAAGTTAGTAGAGAAAACAATTTAAAATATTAATTATGTCTTTTTATATTTATTCATGACTTATTGCCATAAATGTAAACTGTTTTATAAAAGCTATATTTTTCAAAACAAAAAATAGAAAATTCTGCTGTTTTACATTGTTGCAATTTTCTTTAATGATGGGCTGAAAAAGACAGCTGCATTCTCCTCCCTGCTTCTGTATTCAATCTGTTGTCATGTGTTATGTAGCCTTTGAAAAACTTTAGTATAAACATATGAAAGCATTAAGGTGGAAAAGGCAAATCCTATTTTAGTAGCATTATGAAAACTGTTTTCACTTCATGACTCCCTGAAATGGTTTGGCAAGCATTGGCTTTTAGATTTAAATGGACTGTGATGGTTAGGCTAATGTGTCACCTCGGCCAGGTAATTGTGTCCAGGTGTTTGGTCCAGCAAGCACTGGGCTGATTGTAATACAAGAGCATTTATGGACTTCGATCACCAGTGAGTTTACTGCGTGGATGGCTGATTACATCTGCATCAATCAGGGAGATTGCATCAGCAATGGGTGACGCTTTTATCCAATCAGTTGAATGCCTTAAAAGGGGAAGTGATTTCAACATTCAGAGAGAATTTCCCAGCTCATCCTTGGACAGCCAGCTTCTCCCAGAAACTCATCAAGGACCTTTCATCGGACTTTCATCGGAGCCCCTGGTTTGCAGCCTGCCTGCGGAACCTGGGCTTGTGCATCCCCACGGTCGCATGAGAGACTCTTTTAAAATCTCATACTATTGACAGATATCTCCTGTTGATTCTGTTTCCCTAAAGAACCCTGACTAATACATGGACCTTTTACAAAGCAACTTTGAAAAATGACAGAATAGCTTTATCCATTTTATTCATAAATCTTTTGTTCTTAAAGTAAAAATGTGTGTGATAAAATTGCCACCATGAAAGGTTTTCTCCTACAATTGAAAGCAATTGGTTATAGCAATGGATAATTATTATTTTATTTTTCTTCAAGTCATGCTCAGAAAATTTGAAGGAAAATATTTTTGAAAATTAATATTGAAATTTGAAATCTTGCCTATCCAGAGGAGGAATAAATGCTATTAGAAGATATGATAAGATAAAATAATAAAAATGAATAATATAATAATGTTATTTTAACATTGTAATAAAATAAGGCATCATGTTAACTATTATTATGAAATCAAAAACTATTCACTATGAAGGACATTTTAATTTCCACCTAATATTTTTGTTAAAATAAAAAGATCCTTTTTTATTATATTATGATATATTTTTAAGAAAAAGTAGTTTTAACTACATAGTCATAAAAATAGGCAAACATAAATATTTAAAAGTTTAAAAATCAGT
>JAQZBX010001514.1:0-81969 GCA_029593785.1 Cabassous unicinctus | reverse complement strand
TTCAGGTACTGGGGGCTAGGGATTGAACCTGGGACCTCGTATGAGGGAAGCAGGCACCCAATCACTGAGCCACATCAGCTCTCCTGATTTGGTTCACTTGTTGTCTTTTTTTGTTTTAGGAAGCACCGGGGACTGAACCCAGGACTTCCATGTGGGAAGCAGGCACTCAACTGATTGAGCTTCATCCGCTCCTTCTCCTAGACTTTTAATTCTCCCAGGTTTTCTTTAAAAGCTGCTCCCTTTGTTGTGTCTTGGCTCTGGGATTTTCTATGAGTTTTTGCTTCTCAAGGCATCACATCTAAATTCCTTTGCCTTGATATTAAAGTTCTCCATAATACAACTTGATTCTTTCCTCTTCAGTCAAGTAGTTTTTCAGGAGCCCCCTGAGGGAGGAAGTAAAGGGCCTGGGGGAGTGACAGAGTTCATGATCTAAAGTGGAAAGAAATGGACCATGAGTAGGTTAAAGGAATAATTAGAAGTTAAAGATATAAATCTGCTTTGCAAATATCATGAAAACAAAGCATCTCTTAGCCTTAAATAGGGATTTAAACATAAGATCCAGTTCAGGTGCTCCTGAAACCAAAGAGAATGATGGGCAGGCCGTTGCATGAGTTGGACGTTGGTGTAGGCCATGAGGCTCTTGGCATTATCCAGAACTGCACAGTCCAATACAGTCACCAGTAGCCAGATGTGGCTCTTTAAATTTAAATTAAGACTGAATAAAATTAAATGTTCCATTCTTCAGCTGCATCAGCCACGTTTGAAGTGCTCGATAGCCTCATGTAGCTTGTGGCTACTACCGAACATCTCCATTATCGCAGAAAAATTCTATTAGACAGCACTGAACTGGAAAAACTAGGCTCAGCTATAAATCCTCCGGAATCCTTAACAACCGCTGGCTAGGCATAGAATAAAATGATGGAGAGACTCCTGAGGTGAGAGGAGAGTTCCCAGGGGAAGGACAAAGGCCCAATGCTGGTGGTCCAAAATTGGGGCAACAGGGAGCCCTCTCCTGGGTTCTAGGTAGTAGTGAGCTCTACCTAGAACCCAGGGGAGATCCACCCAGCAGGAGACAGGAGTAACCTGAGGCTACCTCAGGCTGGAGGTCCAGGTAAGGCTTCTGTGCCCAGATGCCAGGCAATTCCAACAAATACATTAGAAATGATTGATAAAAATCTATAGATAAAAGAAAAGCACGTAATCTTAGCAAGTTTGACTAAAATCTATATTGCAATTTATGTTATGTATCAGTGCACTGCTTTGTGCAGATAAGGTATATCACGATAAAATAAAACATTTAATTGGAAGAAAAATAGGACACTTATAGATCTGGTATCATTTTTTACTGGACAGAAATCTCCACCTGGAAATTTTACCAGGAAGCAGGACCATTCCTACCTGAAGAAAGAAATACATTGAATTAAGAGAAAACGTTGTTTGCAGTTTCTGATTTCCCACTCTGCTTTTCTTCCCTTAGGTTTTAAGAATTCCTTTGAAGAATTTTAAGCTTGTATCAACTGATCTAAGGCAAAAGAGCAATTGTTCACACTGAGCAGAGGTAGCTTGGCTATCAGATCAGCACCCCTCAAGGGGAAGTGTGGGGCCAACCGAGGTAGTACCCCCTGGGAGAGCCGGGGAAGGCGTAGGCAGGCTGCAAACTGAGCTTGGATTGACGTTTGCTGAGCCCTTCCCGCCTGGGGAGTTCCCTTGCAGAGAGAATCTTCCCGAAGATGTGACGTCAGGCGACATTCCGAAACAAAAACCTTCATCCTCAATACCTCCTCCCCCTTCTTTTCTTTCTTATACCCTATCCTAGCTCCCTTCTCCTCAAGGACTCAATCCCTTTACGGTACAGATCAAATGAAAGTGTGGTAATGCTGGTGCTTTCCTCTTCCCAGTTTGCTCATTAATAATAACACTGACATTTTCAAGGAAAATCTTCTGGAGACAGTGCTTGCATAAAGGCAGGGGTCAGTGTCCAGTACCTCAGTGGAAGGGCTTGCTTGATCTTGGTTGTGGTCACAGAGCCTGGGATAGGGCAGAAGTGTTTTCTGGGCTGGGGTGAGGGGAGGGTTAGCAGAACTGCAGCCTCCTATTGATCCTACACTTTAGGGATACAGGACATGGACATGGCACCCATTGCCCAGATGATAAACACTGAGCTGCCAAAACATTTTTTTATATATACTAGAAGAGCCCAAGGGGGAAAGAGGAGGCTTACCCCAGGGTTATTTTTGGGGAGGGAGGGCTGTGTATAAGGGCCATACTATCTAGAATCTATTTTACTAACTGACTTGTTTTGGGATATGTTACCTAAATAAAAGATATTTCTATATTTCAAAAAAGGCAGAGGTCAGGCTCCTCAAGTCCTGTGAAGTGGGATCCACAAGAAATATCCCTGAGTTCCAGAGACTTAGCTGACCTCAAGTCCATGGGTCTGGGAAGGAGACATTTGGGGCCAAGTGAAAGCTCAGCCCTGAGGTAGGGGGGTCTGTCAGTGTGACCCAGACAGGATTCCAGAAGGCAAGCTGGGATTCTGGAAATCTAAATTGAAGGAGGGTGAGAAATCACGTCTAGATAGAATGGGAGCTGTGGGAAATGTGCCCACATCCCAGGGCTGGTTCCTGTATTGGCTGCTGACACTCGGGGAAGTATTCCGAGGAACAGGGCTGCCTCAAGCTCCTCTGACTGACAGACGAGGACAGGGCCCCCAGGCAGGTGGCCCCAGCAGGAGGCCAGGCAGATGCCCTGGTGGGGTCCTCAGCACGATGACCCCATAGAAGGCTTGGTCCAGGCCCTTGGGAAGGAGCTGTGAGAACAAGATGAAGTGGAAGGGTGCATCTCTGGTCAAGGGGGGCGCTGGCACTCATGAACTGAAATCACACAAACAGCACTTCCATGAACACGTGGGCACCAGGGCTTGCAGCTGGCAATGCCCAGTACCAAAATCGCTTTTGCAAAACCAATGCCAGACAAAGGCTGCTCCCAGCCCCTCGGTGGGGAAGAGCTGATCCTACTTTGCATCTTTCCATGCCTGGTGCTGTGACATTAGAGATTCCCCAGTCAAGGTTTAATAAATATCCATTAAGCCCCTAACATATTCCGGGCATAGAGGGATGAGCAATAGGAAGCCTCTCTGTCCTCTTGGGCCTCACTTTCTAGTGGGAATAGGTAGATGGTGAAATCAGGGAGTCATGAACAAGATAGTTGGAGCTGGAATGAAGGGTCTGGTGGGAGGTAAGCCAGAGGGAGTGGAGCATATGTGGGCGTAGAGGGCCAATTTGGGATGGGGTGGTCAAGCAAGGCCTCTCTCAGGTTGACCAGTCATGGAAGCATCTCGTGGGGGTCGGGGGAGGGGGTGCAGACTGTCCCAAGGCAGAGAAGACAGTGGGTGCAAAACTCCTAGGTGGGAGCTGGCACAGTGTGCTTGAGAAACTACCAGAAGAGGAGGCCGGTCTTGCCTGTCCCTCTAGCGGAGGGAAGCAGGGGTAGAATGGAAGGAGATAAACTGGGAGAAGTTGGCAGTGCCATCTCTCAGAGTCTCTCAAAGGGGCTCTGGGCGCTTTGGGGCCAGACAACTGCTAATATTAGGTGACATTTAGCATCTCTGGCCCTCACCTGATAAATGTTGGTTGCTACTCCTCCCCTGAGTCATTTCAACAACCGAGAAATTTCCCAACCTATATCCACACACTGCCTAGTGAGAACGAAGTGGGGCCTTGACATGCCTCCTGGATATTGAAACCTGATGGGGGCCAAGCTGGCTGGGGTAAGGTATGAGTTATTCCAGCAGAATCTGGCTAGGGAGGGGGGAGATGACAATCTGAGTTCCTAAGACCACCTCCCCTGAAGCTTCATGATGATCAGGCTTGAGCTGGATTGGATATATAAGAATAAGAGTAATATTAACGATAGCTTGGGTTTTTATGGTGTTTTAAGACTTCCAAAGCACTTCCACATCCATGAGCTCATTTCAGCCTCCCAACCATCTTGGGAGGTGGGCTGAATACGCATTGTCCTTGCTGCTTGGGCTTTTTAGAAAGGGTGAGGGCTTTGCCAAGGTGACACAGCAGCAACCAGGAGAGCCAGGGATTCCAAAATAATTCTGGGATTCTCAGATATTGGGGAGCTCGGGGTGTAACGAGCCACCAGGTGAGGGGACAGCTCTGTACTGGCTTCAGGCATGTTGCTAAGGACATGTCAAGGAGTGTCCCAGAGCTGTCACTCATGAAAGGAGAAGGCTGTGGCCAGCGTGACTCAGAGGGAGCAGACCCTGAGCCTGGCAGGGAGGCAGCCAGATCTGTCACTATGTCAAGGGCGGGCCCGGGCCGCAGGGGATGAGGTCAGAGAGGGGAAGACAAGGCAGGCAGACAGCTCTGCCCTTCATGGCCTTTCCCGGTGAGTCACGTCAGGGCTGCTGCCAAGCCCAACTTCGGGGTTTGCTTGGGCCAGGTAAGCACCTGGAGAATTCTGCTCATGAGACTCTGACTATGGATGGACAGAAAAGGTAGAATAAACCTCTGGCCGCCTCCTGGCATCCTGTTTTTTTTTTTTTTTTTTTTAACAAATCAATTTTATTGTTACATATTAATAAAGCATAAATCTATACAAAGAGTACAATCAATGGTATTCAGTGTAATCACATATTTGTGCATTCATTACCCCAATCATTCCCAGAGCACTTTCATTATTCCAATTATATCCAATAATAAAAACACCATGATATGTTTTAACCATTTCTATTCATTTCCAAAGATTTACAAACAACCTTTTTTTTTTTTTTACCAATTCTGCACAATTTAACCCTCAGCTTTCCATTCTCTACCCTCCTATTTTCTGGCGACCTGTATTCTAATTATTAACTCCATGAGTTTACACAATGTATTTAGTTCATAATACCTGGCATCCTTTTGCTGCAGCTATCAATCAACTCGTATGAAATCAACCCAGACTCTCAATAGTATCAACCAACTCGTACTGATAGAAAAAGGGGGGTCCTTTCCGATGAGTGTCCCCAGAGCCTGGCATTGTGCCTGGCAGGCTGGAGCCCCTTATACATGTGCTGCAGGGAAAAGAGCAGAGGAATCTTCAGCCTGGCTTGTGGGAAACCCTATTGGAGGCCCGAGAGAACAGAGAGAAGGAAGCCGTGGTCTCTGACCTCAGCGTGCTACGGGGTGGGTGGGAAGAGCACCCTAACTAGCCGTGGGCTGAGGAGAGCAGCTCAGGTAAGCAGTGCTGTCCAGGACCCGGGGATCAGCAAGCCCTGGGGACTGAGGGTATGGCGTAGGCTTCCTGGGGGAGGGAAGAGCGGATCCCAGCCTGACCCCTGCCCTGCCTGACTCTGGGCCTCTGCTCCCATGCACACACCCTTGTTTCCTGGCCTGTTTCATCCACACCAGCTTCTTGGGGCCATCCATCTGGGTTCTGACCCTACCAAGACCTTGAGGAGGTAAGCCAAGGCCAGCTTTCTCCCTACAACAGAGCCCAGAGCTGGGTTACAACTGACTCCTGTTGCTTTGGGGTGCTCCTAAGAAACTCTGTACACAGATGTCCAGACCTTTTTCCTCTGCAGCTCCCAGTCACTGCTCACTCCTCCTTTAAACTGCAGCTCAGAGAAAACATTCCAGGAGCCAGGCCTGCCTGGGCCACAGCTGGGTTGGGGCTGTGGCATCCAAATGCCCACCTGACTCTTGAGTTTCCGAGTCTGGGGAAGTGAACCCAGTGTTGTCTGCTACAGCTCCAACCTGCTGGGCTTCTGAGAGTCATGTTCTGTCCTGCTGGAAAATCACCCCCAAGAAAGGCTGAGGGCCAGAATACTCCCAACTCTTCAGGGAGAGATAAAGATGACCAGGGGGCTGGACATGTCTGCACTTCTTTCCCTCTTAGTCTGGAGACTGGCAGGTCATCCTGCCTCTACCGTGGGGCTGGCAAGGAGACAGCAGTGCACTTCCAAAGAGAAGGAAGGGCTTTGAAGGCCGAATGGGCAGGGCTGGGAGCTTTGCCGTGGCGGGATCCAGCTCACCCTCATCCATGCACAATTGTCTCTGAAGTGCTGGGGTGTGTCTACATGCAGCTCCCTCCCCCCTCCCACCCCACCCCAGATGGTTGGGAGCTCATCCACCTTGAGGAAAAGTGGTGGTTTAGCTGTCCCACCCCAAAGCAGTCCAGGAAACGCAGTGATGCCTCACATCAACGTCTCTTCTTGGATTTGGAAACAATGTCCTGGGCGTGTTCCAGCCCTGATGCCATCCTGGATGGAGTTGGAGGTGGTAAAAGAATCTGCCATATGTCCCTCGACCAGGACTTGGAAATGCTACTGACTAGTTGTTCCCCTGAAGTGAGAGAGATGTGGAGGTGGAGAGAAGAGTGTTTGCCCTGTCCTCTTTAGAGGCTCTAAGAAAAGAAGGGAAAGTGCTTTAAAAAATGACAGAATTATTCTTATTTATTGAGTTTTTGCATTGTTTTATATATCTGTATCCATCATTTCTATCCATAGCCATCCATCCATCCATCCAGCCAGCCAGCCAGCCATCCAGCCATCCAGCCATCCATCCTTCCATCATCTGCTTGTCTTGATAAGCAACTCATGGTAATAGAGGGGAAAGAAATCAAGGGCAGGAGTAATGCTACATCTTCATCTCTATTTCATAAGAGGGGCATATGGCAGTACAACTTCTTCCACACAGGCAAGGAAGAGCCTCATATTTGCAAACCAGTGGGCTCAGAGTTTGGGCCTCTAGTGTCCTTTTACCCATGCAAAAGTCTCCCGAATAGCAAATCCCTCTTATAGATGCTAGACTTGTGTTTCTTGGCTTGCCCACTGTGGGAAATGAGCCCATCTCCCCTCCAGAGCCTGACTCTTGTGGTCCATGGCTTCATGGTGGGTTCCTTGAGGGACACCCTCTCCCTGAAAGGGCTGATCCGCAGGCCATGCAGAAAGGGCCTGTGGCCTGACTGGGAAGAGGGAGGCAGTGGGTGATGGACAGGGGACTTGCTTGGCCCTTCGGACAGGAGCTCGGGTCCACTCTGCCTCCTGCCTCTTGCTCAGGGAGCAGGGCTGGCATCCCTCCCCTTGCCCACAGGGTCTCCAGTGTATGGGAAGTGGCCATCTACAGCTATTGTGTAGAGTGGTTGGATTCATCCGACCCACACTCACTTGGGGGATTTACTGCCATTTCTCCCATTTCTCATGTTCGGTTCTTATTTTCTAAATTGACATTTATTACTCCTCCCCTCTTTCCTTTCTGTGATAAAATGGAGCACGTTAGAGCTCTGCTGCCCTCTCGACAGAGATTTTCAGGAAGAAGGGTCTTCTGTGTTCCATTTCATACCCTGCCCTGTTTTAGCAAATCTCAAAGTGGAGACGGTGTGATTACGTTTTGTCCTCTAATGTCACATAAATGTCACCAAAGACATTTTTCAAAGGATCCAAGGTACTCTTTACTTTTTATACTCTTTCTTCTTAAGATGGTAATTCTCTCCCTCTACAGGGTAGGGAATGTAAGCCAGGAGACCGGAGTTTCCCCAACTTTCCCAGAATCAAAGAAGTAGCTGAGGTTCCCAGCTCTCTGGGAGAATAAACCATGGGAGGTGTAGACCTCCCTTCGGTGACTCTGTTCTAAGCCCATTTGGTTCCTCTCATCACCGCTAATACTCACCGAGAATCTGCTGAGCACCAAGCAATATGCTGGATGTGGAATCCGCCTTCCACCTTTGAGCTTTGCAAGTGCTTTTCTTTGATACATCTCCCTGCCTCCCCAATCTCAGGAATCCTGGTAAGACAGATAAGCCGAAACCATTTCCCAGCCCTCTTCCTGGCAACCTCACTCATGGGGATATGGAAAGAGCCTTTGTAGGTCATCCTGACCATCCTCCTGCCTCTACACCACACAAACTGAGCTACAGAACTAGCTCCACTTGGCCTCAGCTGCACATTGGCTTGCTCTTGCATGCACATTAACAGCCAGGGAGGGAGAAGAAAAAAACTCTGGAAAGAACCCAAAGTGCCCATTAAATGATTGTTATTATGTCGGTGGCTGCTGCAATGATATAAGTCTGAGATCTTAATAAAATCCAACATTTTCCAATTAGCTCTTGCTTAATTAGCATCATGAATATTCAGAGTGCTCACGCCCTTTTGCATCCTGCCCCTCCAGCCTCTCCCAACCCAGCTTAGAAACACACGCTCAGCTCTGTCAGATGGCTTCCGTAGCTGCGGCCTGGAAGGTGGAGACCCCAGGGCCCAGCTCCTCCTCAGGTCCTCCTTGTCAGGATGCGGGGGCTTAGCAGCTCCCTGAGGTCCTTGCTCTCACTTCTCCCCTCTTCTTCAGGGGCCAGAAGGCACAGCCCTCACATCCCCCCTTATTTGGAAAAATGCAAACCGTACAGGTTTCCTTCCTTACTATGAAACAAATGAGGATGATTACTTCTGCAAAAGGCCCATTCTGAGCTCTAGAGCACATGATTCTTGAAAGCACAGACTGTTAGTGCAAGTAGAAGTCTGGTGGATTCCTCTTTTTCTGCCTCCCTCCCTCCCCTTCTTTCCATCCACCCTCCCTCCTTTTCTTCCTCCCTCCGTTTCTCCCTCCTTCCCTCCATCCCTTCCTCCCTTCCTTCTTCCTTTTTCTAAAAACTAGCAACAGAACTCTTCCTTCAAAGGCATCTTCCCTGGAACATCAGTCTATATAACAGATCAAAGCAGCACAGCTCTTGCAAAAGAGCAAGTGAGAGCATTAAAGCCCTCTGATTTCTTCACTCCACCCTCCCATCAGGAGACATCTGGTTGCTTGGGGATTGGGTCATGTCCCCCCACAAAAACATGCTTAAATCCTAACCCTGTGGGTCTGAACCCACTTGTGAATAGGACCTTTAAAGATTCCATTTGGATGAGGCCAGATTGAATCAGGGTGGGCCTTAATCCAATATGACTGGAGTCCTTAGAAGTAGAAGAAATCTGGAAGCTGTTAATTAGGAGAAACCAGAGGAGGAGACAGAGACAGGCTGGCATGTAACAGAGGCACAGATTGCGCCATCACCAGAACACTACAGACTTGGAAGAAGACAAGGCCTGCCAGCACCTTGAGGTTGGACTTGTAGTCCAATCATTGTGTGGCATTTGTCATAGCATCTGTAGCAAACTAAGACAGATACTTCTGGAAATCTAAGGAACACAGTTTGCAGAACATGGATTCTAGTCTCTGTTTTTTTTATTTTTACGAAAGAAAATGGAGGGTCAGGGAGAGAGGTAAGCTGCCCAAGGTCAAATAAAGCTCATCAGAGACAGATGAAGGAGCACTTTGACTCAGACTTGCTGGCTCCTCATCCTGTGCATTTCCCAGGCTGCCAACCTGGGAGGCAAGACAGATGTGCAGGCCAAAGAGGATTCCTGCTCCAGCAGAAGGAAGAAGGGAGATTGGAAGTTGGGGGTCCCCTAGCCGGACAAGAATCAATTTTGCACCCTAACCAAGGAATAGTACCCACCTCACTCCTGGTTTTGGTAAGAGAGGACAGGAAAATGTCCATCCTTTGCCCTAAAAAGCCCTTCCCAGGCAGCCTCTTGCCCACTATGGGCTGAATATGTTGCATTGGCTATAATTTGGGCTTAGCTTGAAGATAGTTTCCTGTGGTGCCTGCAGCTTCTTAATGCAGCCTGTCAAAATGATGTAGAATTGCGCTCTGCCAGCACACAGCTGACTTTATTCCAATGCATCTAATGTGACAATTTTGTCAAAGCCAGTTTTAAAGAGCTGTTCTGACTGGGTGTGAGTGTGACCTTCCTTGGACGCCAACCGCGGCATCTGCTTTCCCCACACCAGGATGGCGAGAAAGAGGATTCCTCTGTGAGTAAAAGCTTCTGGCCTTGTCTCCCCTGTTGAAGGATGCCCAGTGCCACAGAAGAGGCAAGTAGGGGAGGGTGGGCCTCCAATCCTTCGCTGGCACTGTGGGTCATTGGGGAGGCTGTCAGGCCCTGGATTTGGAATGGAGCAGAGAAGAGCAAGCTGAAGGTAAGAAGGGCTAGTGAGGAAAGGGGTCTAGGGCATCTGTGCTAATGGGGGTGAGCTATGGGGCCTCTGATGCACTCTGAGAAGCTAGAGGGAAGAGCTCAGTCAGAGGCAGGGTAGGTACACAGCAATGCAATGAGCTCTTTGCAAGAGTCTGAGCTCCGAGCTGACAGCCCACTGTGAGAATCCCAGCCAATTGCCAATCCTGGGCAAGCTACATAGCTCACTGGAGTTCCAGCTTCCTCATCTAAAAATGAGGATGCTGATACCTATAAAGTGGTTGTGAAGATTAGATACAATGTCATAGGTAGAGATGCCCAGCACACAGGAGATCAAAAATGTAGTTGCTTTTCTCCCTCCGCCATCTTGCCTGGGACTCTTGGCTGGATCAAATGAATCTAAGCCTGAGACTGGTATCTATGTGGAATCAGATACCACTGTCTCTATTAGCTACTTATCCTCTCATGCCCTGTGGACTGTTTATAAATACCCTGTTTGATTTTAAGCTCTGCATGGGTGGGAGTTGGGAATTTATTATTTAATACATATTCCGCAGACCTCAAATATTCCTTTAGAATCTTCAGTGTCTGATTTTGGATGAGAATGTTCCCCCCTGGTGTTTAATCAAGGTTTCTATCTTCTGTAATTTAAGCCAATTTCTCTAAACAGAAGATTTTGTCTTCCAAGGGAGTCAGAAAATGAATGAATAGATATTGAGCACCTATTAAGCACCTATTATGCACCAAGCACTTGCTGGGTATTTTACACCCATCATACCATTTAACCAAGGCTCAGAGGGACTGGGACTCACCCTTGCAGAGGGGTAAGTTAAGTGGTCAAGCTTGGATCCGAACCCATGTCTTCAGCCATCAAGGTCCAGATGTTTTCCATTCTGCCATTGCTAGCTATGGAGGCAGTGCCTGGAACAAGCCATCACCTCTGACACTGTAAACTTTAGCAGCTGACATTCCTGAGAGGTATGGGGAATAGGGGGTGGTCTGCAGAGAGTTCTCAAGCACTGTATGCAGAGGGTTGAGGGTGGTTGAGTCTACTGGCCTGGCTTTGGGACTTTCCACTTCATTTGCATCTCAAAATGTCACCACATTCTTTCTCCACGCTACTGGCTATTGATGTTTATTTTTAACTTGCCTGTGATTAAGATGAATCAGAACTCTCTCTCCCAGCTGCAGATGGTCCTGACTGGGGTATGGGGGTGGTTCAGGTCTCTATATGCTGTTTGGGGGTCTGCCCACTCCATTCATGATCCCTTGAGTCAACTGGCTTAGCCATATCAGACTTCCTCTCCTGCTCCCAGAACCATGAGAGATTGTTTGATCCTGCCTGAATGCCCTGTCTCCCCATTTCCCCTGCATCCCTGGGAACATCTGGCCTGCTGAAGGCACTTTATTTATCTTCAAAAACAAAAATTAAAAATAAAAATCAACCAGCAGATTATCAAAGGAAGATTAATTCAACTTTTGTAAATGCTAATGAGATTTGGAATCCTATCCAGTGGGACAGGTACAGATTAGTGCCCTTCTGCCTGGTTCTAGGAGAAAGCTTCATGAACACTCTTGGGGGATGTCTGCTGGGACTCAATGTCCCTCTTCCCCTCAACTCCTCAACTCTGGAGCCCCCTGGACTCAGCTTGTGTCTGATGGCCCCTTGGCTCAGGGTTGACCAGAACACTGGTTTCCGAGTTGCAGAATAAAGTATCTTAGGTCAGGGGATAAGAGTATTCTGGCTTGTGAGGTTACTTTTAGGGTAGGCCTCCTGGCAGAAAAAGAGTCAGGTGTGCTTCCCATAGGTATTCAACAAGGCCTCCAGACCCTGCCTGAGGGTGCCCCAGCAGGGGTATCACTCAAGTCTGTTCCTGAAACTTCTTCCAGGCTTGGCTAATGAGAAGGGAGTAAGAGACAGCAGTTAGGCCATTCTTGGATGTCCACAGCAAGAGGAACAGAAGATGCACAGTGATCGCTGAGCTCCAAGTCATGAAAAAGCACATTCTTTGCCAACTCCACTCTATCATGTTTATTTGCTCAAGCAGAGCCTGCCAGGCATTAACCTTCATGGGGAGTTTTGCCAGGTATTTCCTCTGCTGGACTGCTCCTCCTTCAGCTATCTGTGGCCCTCCCTCCCTCTCTTTCAAGTCTTTGCTTGAATGACTCCTTTGCCGCAATCTTGACTCTTCTTAGCCTTCTCTATTTCTCCCCATTGCACTTCTCACCTTCTATCACAACATACACCTGTGCATTATGCTTATTATTTACTGCCTGTCTCCTTCCACTAGAGCTAAAGCTCCTTGAGGGCAAGATTATTGCCTGATTTGTTCAGATGTGTAGCTGGTCATTTCACAATGACTGGTGTATGGTGGCCCTCAGTAAATACTTATTTCATGAAAGAAGATGAAAAGTCAAAGTACACCTTCTCTTTGCTCTTTTTCTGCCCACCTCTGAGGAAAATGCTAAGGATTTATGAAATGGGTCGTATGGAAAGGAGAGCCATCCATCCAATGGAATGATTTCAACAGTAATAAAGAATGAGCTTTTGATACAGGCAATGAGGTGGGTGAACCTCAACAACATTATGCTAGTGAGTGAAGTCAGCCTCAAAGGTTATAAGCTGCATAATTTGGGTTATGGATTGGGTGAGAGTTTGGATATAAAGGGAGGGAGTTTGAGGGGCAATGGGACTGGCTGTTCTGTATCCTGATGATGGTGGTTACACGAACCTATACATGTGTTAAGATTCGCAGGACTGTACACCAAAGGGAAAAAAGTCAAATTTACCATATAATAACTTAAAAGTAAATAAAAACGTATTTTAAAAAGGAAGGGGGATAGTTTATTCAGAAGCATAAGTTCCAGGATCATCCCTCAATGGGGTGTTATCCCTGCTTAAGAGAGAGTTATCTCTGCTGCAGAAACCACTCCCCTGCCCCACCTTGAATAGAGGACTGGGTCCTGTGTTTCTGAATGGGTGCTGTGGATGTGTTTATTTCTTCGTGTACACACAGCAGATATAATGCATGGGTGTCTGTGTGCAATTTTGAAAGGACAGCAGGTTTTGAATACAGAGCAGTACCACTTTGGCAGACCATTTGCTGCGATAAGAAGGAAATGCTCCATGAATAGAATTTTCTTTGTAAAGCCATCCTCCTGGCCTCAGACCCAGTTATGTGATTTTCTGCTGTAATAGATTTTGATTCCTTCACTTTCCTCTTCTGCCTGTTCTGCTGCTGTCCCTGAGCCCTCTGCCTCCTGATAGCTCTCATTTCACTGCTTGAATCTGCTGTTCTTTCTCTCCACTGGGTGCCAGAGCTCAGTTCAGCCTGAAAGCTAGACAGAACAGGAGAAACTGGCAGATCCCACCAACAAGGAATATTTCCTACAATGATTCTGACCCTTCTGTCAGCAGCAGGTCCTTTCCATGTGCTGTCTTGTATGAAATGCAGCTATCCTGAGGAGGGATCACATATCCATTTTCAATGCCACTGGGTGGATTCCCACCACTTCTCCTCCTTCATTCTTTTATGCATTCAGTTCACAGATGTTGAGTATCTTCCATGTACTAATCATGTGTTGGTGCTGGGATGTGGCAACACGAGACAGACCTAGCCCCTGCCTGCAGGGGGCTTTCATTCTAGCTTTCTCCCTCAAACCTGTCCCTTCCATTGGCCAAGTCAGAAAACTGACAGCAGCCCCTGAGCACACTGACCCTGCATCCACCTCACCCAGCTGTCACTCAGACCTTGTCCTTCCACCCAAACCACTCTCAGATCTCCCTCTTTCTCTGATATCACTGTCACTGCCTTGATAGGGGTCAGCCATACCTCTCGCTTGGACTACTGGCCTGGACTCCTACCCCTTTTTGTGATGGTTTCCTACTCTAATCTAACCCTTCACCCTATACAGCTAATACCAGTGCTATCTTTCTCCAAGACGTAAGAGGTGTACTTCCCTGTTTAATAACCTTTAATTAAAAAAAAAAAAAAGGCCAATTGAATAAAGTTCAGGCTCTTTCACAAAACCTTCATAATCAAAACACAAGCCCTTTCCTAGTCTCATTGGAGGCCACTTCCTTCAGCACACTTGTCTCTTGCTGGCCCCACCACAGCACCCTCTGGAAACATACTATGCCACACCACCATGCATGGGCTCACACTCCTCTCTGGACCATCCCCAACTCATTCTCCAAGGGCCACCTTGGTCCCACAACCCCCAAGGTAGAGTGATTTTTCCTCCTCTTTGTCCCTGTTGCACTCCATCCATACCTTGGAATATCAGCTATCATGCCCAACCTTGGAGACCCTCACGGAGGGCAGGGGGTGCATCTCATTTTTCTTGTCATTCCCAACACCTGCCAGGACACTTAGCATAGAGGAGACAATTTGATGCATACAGGCTTGTAGAATTGAATTGATTTCCATTTCCCAGGTACCTTCTTCTCCAGGAGCAGTGTGTGTGCATGTGTGTATGTATGTGTGTACATATGAATGCGTGTGCTGCACCTGGAGTGTAAGTGGGTGTGGAAGGGAAAGGGCAGGGAAGAAATGAGGTCACTTCATTGCAATTTGGCCTTAAGCCACCCTGATCCCCCTCCTACCCCAGGTGTCTGGTGTTAAGCTCCCTGTTCCTACAGAAGGTATTAGAGATCAACTTACCTCTTCCTCTTCTACTTCCTCTTTCTACTTTGTTTATAACAGCTCTATCAGGGGAAAAGCAATGCCCCTTTCTGACTCTCACTCTCCTCCTCTCTTGGGGATTGATCACTGTGGCTAAAAATCTCTCTGGGGTTGGCTGCCAGAAGCTCCCAATCAGATCCCAAGGGCATGGCCATGACCAGTCGGGGACTGGGAACCAGGGGATCTTCCTCTCCAGTAAGCTCTTGGTTCCAGTCCTGAGGTTTTTTGCATGGAGAATCGTCCCCTTGCCTTTCCCACTCCCCAAACCACTATGATTTTCAAATCCATGCTGGGTTTCTCGGGGGGTGGGGAGGTGGGGTGGAGAGGAAGTCTTATAGGTTGGGAGAATTTCTTTACTTTTTTGTTAGGAAATTCATGAATTCTTCTGAATCAGAGAGTTCTAGAAATAGGTTTTCTGCTCCTCCCCCCTTATCTTTTCCCCTTTCTCCATTCCCAAAATCTTTCTGAAGATCCCCACTGTGAGTGGGAATGTAATGGTAGTTACCATTGCAGGTGGCTGTTTGAGTTTTTAAGAGTTAATTTTTGGTCTCCTTCTAGTTTTCCCACCGCACTTCTTTCTAAGAAAGTGGCCAAGCTTTTTATGGTTCCTGGCTCATGCCGATTTGTATTGCCACAGACAAACTTCTTTCCTGGTTTTGTTTTCCAAAAGTCTGGGCTCCTTGGAGGAATTAAGCTGGGGGTGGATAGAAGTGGAAGGATATAGGAGGGGAGAGATTCTCCCCAACAGGAAGTGGGATGGAGGTCTTCAGACCTGAGAGTAGGGATTCCAGGCTGAGCCTCTGTGGTGGGCACATGGCCTTTGTACTTGCTGTTTGCTCAGCCTAGAATGTTCTTCCCCCCAGATAAGAACATGATTTTCTCCTTCACTTTGTTTAGGACTCTGCTCAAATGTTTCTTCTTAGGGAGACTTTCCCTGACCATCCTATATAAAGTGGCGATCTCCATTAGCTTCTTTTACTTCACCTGGTTTCTTTAGAACGACACAGTATATTCGATATGCATTTGATTATCTTTTCCTCCACTGGAATGTAAAAGCTCTAAGAGACCAGAGAACTTGTCTATTTTGGTTCACTATTATATCCCCCATTCCTAGATCAGTTAACAGCACCCAACAAATATTTGTTGAATGAGTGAATGAGGTGTGAGACCTCAGAAAGAAATGACTTTATTGTACTGCTAAAGAGACTATATTCTAGACACTGGAACTTCCAAGAAAGTCCTTATAGCTTTATTCCTTTAACCTGGCTTTAAGGAATCATGGTTTGTGGACTTTGAAGGCATCAGAGGTGACTATAATGGACTTGGGGAAGTAGAGGCTCTTTCCCCATGTGACATTATTTCCCAGATTCTTGAATTGGGTTGAGGTTGAGAGAGAGGGGTCTTGGGTAACAAAAATGACATTGAGTCAATTGATTTGGATTTAAAGAAAATTATCATTTTATTTCTCGAATACCCAAGTTTATGGATTCAGTTTCATTCTTCTTCCAAGTTTTGAATATTGGGTCCTCAACTCCCATCAATGGTCACAATGTTTGACTGAGGGACCTTTCTGATAGAACAAACCTTTCTTCCTTCCTTCTTTCCCTCCAATTTCCTGAGAATCTGCTGTGTTCCAGGACCTATGATACTGCTAGAGGTATGTATTAGTTATCTGTCTTGCATAATAAAATATCCCAAAATTTAGTACATAATAAAATATTATCTCTCCTGGTATCTGTGGGTTGAGTCAGGAATTCAGGAGCAGCTTGGTTTGGTATTTTGGGCTTAGTGTCTCCCATGAGATTGTAATCAGACATCAGCCTGGGATATAGTTGTCTGAAGACTTGACTGACTGATGATGGAGGATCTCCTTCCAAAGGTGCTCACTCAAATGGCTGCTAAGTTGGCTCTGACTCTGGATGGGAGGCCTTAGCTCCTCTCCACATGGAATCCTCTATAATGGGGCTGCTAAATGTCCTCATGACATGACAATAACTTTCCCCAGGGTGAGTAATCCAGGAGACCAAGGCAGAAGCTACTGTGCCTTTTATGACCAAGCATTGGAAGTTATGCACCACAATATTCTTTTGATAACATTAGTCAGCCCTAAGGCAGGGGATTATATAAAAGCATGACTATAAGAGGCCAAGATCATTGGGGTCCATCTGGCTACCTGAGGGTTCAAAGCTGAGTATGATGAATAACTACTTCCCTGGAATGCTCATATCTGCAGATAACTTGGTGTGGCTTGGACTCAGCATATGTCTACATTAACTCCAGGTGACCACTTCTCTGTCCTGGAGGCTCTCTCATGCCAGTGTCATTGGTGTCACCATCAATACTGCCAGCCTCTTCCTTCTCATCAGTGTCATAGCACCATCATCAAAGTGCTCTGGACATATTGTGGGTGAGCATGTACGAATGACCTTCACGATATAGAAGGACCCCTGAAAAAACATCCAGGTCTACAAGGGTGAAGTATAAATCACAGGTAAGGGTTTAACCCTGAAGCAGGTAGATCCACTTAGTGACTCTTTTCCTAGTAAACTTCATCAGGCCCATCTCAGTGGCACAGCCTCTTGGTTCTTTGGAGCCTAATCAGTTGTACTGTCTTCATTTGCAATTCTTCATCCCTTTTGACCTATCTTTTCCCATTGACTCTAAATTCCTTGATGCTGCTCTGGGTAACTTTCTCCCCTTCTAAGTCAGTGCACTAGTAGAACTGACACCTCAACCTTAAATGACTCATTGAGGACCAAGACCTTTGGCTGTTGTATCTCCAAGACCCGATATGGTACCACTGTCAGGAATGAAGTTCTTTTAGGGTAGGACTTTGTCCATATTGTTCACTTGCCACATAGTACAGTCTTCACAAATAATTACTGAATTTATGAAGGAATGCTGGGCACAAAGCAGTGCAAAATCAGCCCTTGGAAGGGAAGGGTTAAAAGGGCGCAGGGAATCAGATATAGTTCCAGCTTCTTTTTCCTTCTACATTTCCTCTTTTCTGACTTCACTTTGCCTTGTAGACCTTTGCCATCTGTGGGTGGGAAAGAGGGGACAATGGGAAGCAAAGGCTTGTGAGTTCCAAACCCTGGCTATGGAATTTGGTATCTTAGAGCATGGATGCAGGAAAATTATCCTCCTATGACTTCATCTATAAGAATGGGTACTGTGCCCAGGGCTGGCCCTGGGGGTGGGCTGGGCATGCAGATATGGGGGGAACAGATGTGGTGCCTCAGGATCTAGGTGGGGTGTAGTACCAGACTGATGATAGGAGCAGGGTGAGTGTGCATCATTATCCTATGATTAATATATAATAATATACTAAACACCAGGCAGAGCTATGTTAACACAACATTAGGCTGGAAATAATACCCACAGGAAACACCATTTAAAGCTTCCCACAGCATCTGTAATTTGGGCTCTCATATTGTTAGCTCAGGTGAGAGTAAGAGGACCCTGAAGACATGGGTAATGCAGTCAAATCTTTACAATGTCCAGGTAAGGAGGGACTGAAAGACCTAGGGGCTCCGTGTGGCCTGGGGCGTTGGCTACAGGGAAGCTTTAGCATCTCTCTGCTCCCCTTACTGCCTTACTCATTTCATGCATGAATGGAAGGAAGACGGATTTCTTTGGGGCAAGGGCAAAGATGATTTGGCCAAGGTGCTACAGGTGTGATTTCTCTCTCTCAGGACTCTGTGACCTAGAACAGTGAACCACCCAACCTAGGGATTCCTGGCTGGGACATTAGACTCTTGCCCTTAAGAAGAAGTGCTTCTGCTTTTCATGTTGCCTTTTGCTTTGGGCTCCCCTCTCCTCTCTGGGCAAGTGGGTGTAAACCTAGAGAGAAGACAGAAAAACATTTGTCTCTAGTCTTGGCCAGAGGAGACCTCTATGTGTTTAGCTCTGGGGTTTGCAGCATATTTTAGTTCCCTAGGCTGCTTAAAGCAGATACCATGAAATGGTTTGGGTTAAACAATGGGAATGTATCAGCTTACAGTTTTGAGGTTGTGAAAATGTCCAATTCAAGGTATCATCAAGGTGATGCTTTCTTCCCAAAGACTGGCTGCTGGTGGTTGTTGGCTCCTCTGCCATATGGCAAGGTTCCTTAATTCCCTGATGCCTCAGTACTATCTTCTCAGCTAAACCTTCACTTATAGCAGTTTCTCACCATAAGGGGATGAGCTTAACTCTATTGCAAAAATGAGACTTTTTCTTTAGTGCTCTGGCTCAGTAAAAGCCCATTTGACTATTTGCTCATAGCAAACTAAGAAAAGCTATGTTGCCAGCCTTGTAAGCAGGGAGCTGCCATTGGCTTTGTCTCCTTTGGAACATGGCTGTGGGCACCCCACCAGGGACTTGAGGCTGAGGCACCCATGCAAGTATTCTTACTCCAATATCCACAGCCTCCAGAGATGGATTAGCTGGAACCTGTTGCTGTCATTTTCTCTTCTTGGCCAGAGGAGAGATTCTCTTGGGCCAATTCCTGCTCTGAGAAGAATCGCCATCTGCTCCTATAGGGCAGGAAAAGGCAGAAGATAGAAGAAGATGGGAGGGAAGAAGGAAAGGGAGTGAAGCCAAAGATGGAGGAAACAGGCCAGGCTAGCAAAGATTTTCTTTAGAATTCCTCAGGGCACCCTGTTTCCTGGACCCCAGAAATCTGTTGTAGTGGGTATAGGACTCAGGATTTTGATTAAACATGAAAAAGACAAGACTGGTGATCTACTGCAAGGAAAGCCAGCATGTCACCTGGATGCTGATCCCTGGGCAGAGAACCCTGGGACTGGGTCACAGTGGCAGTGCCCTTCCTTGGCTAAGTGCCAGGATCGAGGTCACTCTGGAAGCTCCTGGGGGCCATGACTCTTCTCTTTGGGGAAGGTCAGCTTTGATAACCTCTGACTTTCTCTTTCTGGGCCAAGGGAATACTGAGGGCTGGCCCAGAGGATACATTCCCCACTCACTGTTACATCTCTAACAGAAAGTTTTTCTTGCCCATCCCTGCCTTCTAGGTGGAACCCCATCTTCTGGATGACCTCTCTAGTACAGGCTGATCAAGAAGAGGGGTTTCCAAACATTCCTGTTACCTCCTGGGGAAATGCGAAGAGGAGGTGGCATTGGGAAGCATTTTGGACAGTAGCATATCCTTTGCCAGAGTGCAATTCCCGGATGTCTTCCATCTGCTGTGCCTCACCTGCCTATTGGTGGAGGACAGGTCCAGCCACCCTTTTCAGAAGTAACTGCAACCTAAACAACAGCTCCGTTTGTGACATATCATAAAAAAATACATCCTCCACCTTTATGTTGCTTAATCATAGGCTTGTTATTAATCCCCAATCACCTGCAAGCATAGCCCCTTCTTTGCTATGGCTATGTTGCCATATTGGTGGGAATCTGTATTGCTTCAGCTCTGGTTTAGCTAATGGGGGAGAAAGGCAACTTGATTAGGAACCTGCTATCTTTCCCTTGACCCCATTCTGTCCAATCCTCATTCTCTAGGAATCCTGTAGTGCATTTGCTATTTTATACTTCCTGTGGTTGGGGCTCCACCCAGATGCCTTTATGGGTTGTTCTGTGAGTGTTGGTTACTATTGGCTCATGGAGGATTGCCTTCCTTATAGGGACCACACACAGGGAAATGCCTGGGAGGTTATGCCCTCCACCTAAGGTTACTGCAGCCAAGGTTGGACTGATGCAGATTAGAAAAGGTCAGCCCCCTTTCCTCCAGGTTTAACAATTCTCAGTGTCGTTCAAGCCTTGGAGCCCCAGGGAAGATGAGGCTGAAACTAGACTTGCGATGAAACCACATCTGTTCTTGGCCTTTCCCCTGCCCTATCCTCTTCTCTCACTCTTCTCTGATGGCTCCTGGGAGTTATTCTCAATAAATTACATGCACAAGGATCCCATCTCAGGCTCTGCTTTTAAGACACCTGACTTGAGACAAATAGTTGACTCTAGTGGAGTGTGTGTGTGTGTATGTGTGTGTGAGAAAGACAGAAATGTTGGAATGGGAATCAGATTAACTCAGTCTACTGAACACTTTCAATGAGCTATGCCATGAGAGAGGTCAGCACCAAACAGAGGTGTTGAGGAAGGAGGGCAGAGCAAAGAAAACCTCCAAGGGGAGAGGACATCTGTCCTGAGTCTTGAAGGATGGGGGATAAAGAGCAAAATCGAGGAGAGCCATAGGAGTCATGTAGAGAAGCTGAGCCATACAAAGAGTTTAGGCATTTGTCCAAATTTGTTCAGTAGTCAGCACTAGAGCCAGGACTCAAACCTGTCTGGTACCTGAGGCCATGTGTTTTCAGGTGTCTCTCTTCCTTTAGCTTGGCTAACTGAGTAGGTACGGAAGCATCTGTTCTCCCTCATGCTCCTGATCACCACCATGTTGGACATTGCTTATGTGGTCTCATTACTGACTTGTCTCTGTGGTCACTGTAGCGGTGCCCAGCAGGGGGTCAGGGTCAATAGTTGGCACTCATTAAATATCTGTTGATTTGACCTGATACTTTGACTGTTCTTCACGTAAACTTGTGCCTTGTATGTCAAGGCTCCGTTAAGGAAAAAGACTCTACTCTAGATATTTTAAGCAGAAAGGGATTTAATAGAGAAACATTGGTGTGTATAAAGCTGCTAGAAGTAAAGAAGCAAGTTCAGTTTTGAGACCATTCAAATGATGCCCAGAACAATATGGAATTAGGGGGGTTACAACTCTGAGGCTGTATTTGGGAGGTCCCAATCACCTGCACATTTTCCCAAGGTGAGACTACCCCCAAAGTATCAGTCCTCAGCCTCTGCCCAGAGTCTCATAGTGAGAACTGTGAACAAAAGTATAAACCACTGCTCCTTCCTTTAAGCAGCCTCCGTAGAAAGGCCAATCATTTATAATTAAAATGACTTTCCTTTTACTCCATGCCAATTGGTGGATCTTACGGGGAGAGAGATTTTGACTCTGCTTTGAGAGAATTTTAGAGCTGCTCAGCTAGAGAACTGGCCGCCTGATGAGAAGTCTCATTCCCCAAGGTGTTCCAAGAAGCTGATGGAAGTTGTTTGTTGAGAATGCCATTGAGGAAGTTTGTGCATTGAGAGAATGAGCGGTAAGAGGTGATTGAATCATCTCTACTGGCTTTTCTACTTCTGCTGTTCTGTGTTTCTGTGACTTATCCTAGGGATGGACATGGCATGAGCCCAGTAGTATGAGGGTGTGTGGGGGAGAGTAGACGAACTTGACCACAAGGGCAAGGGGCATAATCTGAGGACTGGGCATCTGTTTGGGCTATGTTGAGTGGATGGCCCCACTCAGCCTTACTTCTCTATACTTCACATTCTCTTTGTGTCTTCATGTTGGGTGTAAGTGGGCTGGTGGCTGCCATCTGGGTTGGCTTCTGCAAGGCTTGGCACCCCATTTCCAGTTGTCTGGGGGCTCAGCTGCAGATTCACTCCAAACTCTGCTGAGGATGGACGTATAGAGAGAGCCCAGCTGAGTTACAGTGGCTGAGTTATAATGGGCCCTGTCTGGTACAGAAGTGACTGGGCATTTCTCCAGCACCCCCAGAGAGATTAGCAGGCAGAGCACACCCTGGAGGAGTGGGAGCTAGAGTCCCACACAACTGGCAGAAGTGCTTCTGCTTGAAGGCATTTGTCGTAAGCATGTCAGGCTCATCACACCTCTGACTCACGGGCAAGGCGTGCTCTTGAGTGTGCAGCTAGGCAGACAGGTGGGAAGGGGGTTGGTGATGAGCTAGTTATGCTGATCTCATGGGCAGAACATGCTTTCTGTGGTTCCAAAAGTGCCCTCTTCTTCTAGTCAATGGCATGTGTCCATGTCCCCCATGTATGAGTGGGTATGTGTATGTTTGGTGTACACATACATGAGAGTGTCTAAGAATGTATATATAGTGACCTGTTTATATGCCTACATATGTGGCCCAGTATGTTTTATGTCCATACTCATCCATACACCTTGGGCAAGAGAAGAGTGAGTGCATGTGTGCATGTGTGTGCACATTCAAAGCTTGGGTGGGCAGGTCTCTTCTGGGCTCTGCCTTGGGCTGCTGGTTTCCTCATAGGTGAGTTTGGATTCATCCTCCCTGTTCCAGGGTCGATGGTATTGATCTAGGAGAAGTGAAGAATCAATTGTAATTTGGTTGGAGGGCCTGGCGCCAGAGTGTGTGAAGAGTAATTAGAAGGAGAAGAGCTGATGCTGAGGGTTGGCCCGCTGCTCTTGGTAGGGGCTATTGCGGCCCCTGGGAAGATTGAGGTGTGGGTGGAGAGGAGCATTCTTCCAGGAGACATGGAATCCTCCTTGAATGTTTTCTGCCCCGATCACCATCCTTTCTTCTATTGCGCTCAGAAAGCTCTGAGAGCAGTGCCAAGGGGTAGGGATTTGAGGGGACTGGAGGGCAAGCTTCTCTGCAGTGTGAGAATGAGATCTCTTGACAGAGACCCATTTCCAGTTGTTTGGGGGCTCAGGTGCAGATGCACTCTAGACTCTGTAGAGGACAGGTGTTCAGACTACCCCAGAAAGCCCCATACATCTCATACATCTCATCTATGTGAGAGAGGACTTGAGGGTCGCTAGTGGGCAAAAGTTTAAGCATGAAGTCACCAAGAGGCTGGACCCATGGAGCAGCTAAAGGCTAGAGAGATGAGCCATATGCCTGATAGCCCACAGTTAAATTCAGGAAGAAAGTGGAGCAGCCAAGACTGAGAGAGGATGCCTGGAAAGAGACAAGCCATATGCCTGGGTGCCCAGAGCTGAGCTCTAGGAGATGGTAGATTCTGGACGGGAAGGCAAGGACCTCCACAGAGATCAGCACCATCTTCACCATGTGGTAGGACACCAGGATCACTACTAGCTGACTTTGGTCATCTCTGATGGTTCTTTGATTTGGACATTTCAGGGCCTCAGAACTGTAAGCTTTTACCCTAAATAAAATTCCCATTATAAAAGCCAACCCATTTCTGGTACTTTGCATCAGCTGCCCTTTGGCAAGGAAAGACAATGGTTAATGGGAAAAGAAGAAACCCAAATGTCTTTGAAGGGTGCTCCATGCTTCCCATTAGGCCAGGTCACCGTGGAGATAATGTAGAGGACAGGTGCTCAGTCTACCCCAAAAAGTTCTATTTGGTGTGTCTCGAGTGGATCTGAAGTAAGGTCCAGAATCTTAAATGTTATAATGTGTCCCAGGAGGCTCTAATGCAGGTGGTCCAGGGGTCACAGTTAGTGAAGCACACCTTTAGGGAGTGGAAGGAGAAGAAGGGAGAACATCAGGCAAGCAGGTGGCTCCAGCTCAGGGCAAGACCAAATGACTGACAAGAGAAAACCAGGAATGATGGGCATCCTGTCAGCCCAAGGTAAGGGAGGAAGAGAAGAGAAAGTTATGGAGAGAGTGGGATACCCAAGTCATGAATAAAGTAGAGGGTGGAAATGGCAATTCTTCAAAACCAAGGTTACTTTGAAGTTCTCTGAGACTCCCTCATGGTGTTTCCAGCCTCCTTGAATCTAGTAGAGTCTCCTCAAGACTCTTTCTCCTTGGACTATGAATCTATGGCATCCTTTTTTGGCAGCAGGGGGCCCAGATTAAGTTGGAGGGGAACATGAAAGGAGATGGAAAAAGAAGCAAGAACAAAAGGGAAGCTTGGAGTTCTCGGGTACCCTCATTGCACTGCTGATGGTGACAGATTCAATCATTTCTTCTAAACACCTGGGCTCACTTTGTCAGCTTAAGGGCACAAGGAAAGAACTAAGTCCTAATGTATTCATCACCCAGGAGGGAAATGAAGGAGGAATGAGGCTGGGGAAGGGTAAGACTGACCAGGATTATGGAAAGGAAAGGAGGATTAGGGACCAGTAGGGAGGCAGGGGTGGCGTGATGGGTTTGAAAGTTCTCCCTCCCTGGCCAGTGACTCTTCAGTCCTATAGGAGCTAACTAAGGATGAGAGGCATGGTCCTTCTGAGAAGATGGAGCTTTTCTTCATGTACATGAAGTGATACTTTTCTGAGAGTGGACCTTCTCCAGAAGGCAGCAGGTCATATCAGGATGAGTCAAGTTGGGGACAAGAGGTTACCTTTTCAGAGAGCTGCAAACAAAGTTCCTGATACCCACACTCTATTCTTTGAAACAGCAGAGGCTCCTGTCCTAATCCATAGGGGGTCCTTTGACTTGAATATACTTCTTTCATGTATTTGCTTTTTATCTATTCCCCCGCCCCTTTTTGCTGTTTCTGTGTCCATTCACTGGGCAATTCTACATCTGTTTCCTGCCCTCTCTTCTCATCCTTCTCTTCCTGTCTTCACCGGGACTCTATCCTGGGAACCTCTGATGTGGGAGAGAGGCGTTCTGCCACCTGTGCCACCTTAGTTCCTGTTTTTTCATTGCATCTCGTCTTGGCTCTCCTTTGTGTCACTCTCCTGTTATGTCATCATCTTGCTGTGTGGCTCGTGGGGCCTGACGGTGCACCCACAAACAGGGCATGGAGGTCCTCACGCCTTCTATATTTTTCTTTATTTTACCAGGAGGTCCCAGGGATTGAACCCAGGTCCCTCCATATGGGAGACGGACGCCCAAAAATTTGAGCCACATCCACCCTCCTATACTTCTGAGACATGTGCCAGGACAAAGCAGATGGTTTACATGAGGATACATGGTTGAGGAGTGGAGACAGGGCAGGGTAAGGGAAAGGGATTGGTGTGACAATGGTCAGAATTAAGAGGAACATTTCAAGGTGATCTAATAATTGGCTTCTTAATTTTCTACAAAATAATTTGACCTCTAAGCTAGTAATGGAAGGATGGAGTTAAGAGCCAAATGTCATCTAAGGATACTCATGACCACTTGCCCCTCTTGGCTTGTCCTCTACCACTTTCTCCCTTCTCAATGTGATGTGTCAGTTCCAGATGGTAACCCTCCCCATTCTGTTTCCTGTATTCATCTCAGTTCCCACTTCTCGTGCAATTACTCATAGCATGAGCCAGACTGGGATGCATAATCATAGACCCTAACATTTGTACATTACTTTGCAATCTTCAAACTATGCTTGTGCCCATGATGCCACTTGATCCATGCAGCACGGCCATGAAGGAGGGTGGATGATGTCACAGTTAAGAGCCATACTGCTGGGTTCCAATACTGTCTCAGGCCCTCTTATTTGTGTGATCTTAGGTAAGCACCTCCATTTTTTCTCCTATCAAATGGGGATAATAGATCACTCCATCTAATGTCATGAGGATTCAATGACTTAATTTTTGGAAAGTGCTTAGAACAGGGCCTGGTGTATGGGAAGCTCAGCTAGTGTTAGCTCCCATTATTCCAGGGGGAAACAGACTCAGACAGGGCACCTGATCTGTCTAGGTCTCAGCGCTAACCTTTGACAAGGCTGGGGCTTGAACCCAGATCTCCTGGCTCTTAGTCCCACAATATGGCAATGCCGTCTCAACAAGCAGATCAATGTTCTTTGCACAGACTATCCACTCCTGGTCTGGGCAAGTTCATGGGGTGGAAACTGGAGCAGTTGTTGCCTCTATCGAGTGTCTGTTTTGGCATGTACAGGGCACTTGATACTCTCAACAGCTTTGAAAGGTATGTGTCCTCACCCCAGGTTAAGCCTCCCAAAGTTGAGTGACATGTCAAAGGAGTACTGAATTCAGTTGCTCTTTTGGATGCAGATTTGGGCTTCCAGCTCTGCAAACTGCAAAACGTCCCTGCTAGCTGAGGCGCTGTCCGTAGTGCTGAGAGACCTCAGCTGGACCCACATGTGGCAGGGGGTGCCACCCTGGCTCACGACATGGGCAGAGGAATGCTAGGCTGGTTGTTCTCCTCTGCCTATCCCCCCTTTCCCTGCATTCCCACAATCTTCAGACAAGGGGGGACACTCTCTGATTTCAAGTCACACCATTTTCTTCGACTCCTAGAGGCTCAGAAATTAGGATGCTGTGCAAGAGAGGAGAGTCATCTCTCCCTTTTAGCCCCCCCCCCTTTTCCCCTTTCCTGGGAGCATGGGGGCACTGAGAATTTGCAGGTGCAGCACAGACTGTGTGTGAGTACATGTGTCAGTGCGTGTGCGTGCATGCGCAGAGCTGGTCTGCACCTGGCATGGCTCCGTGTCTTCACTGCTTCCATATGCATTGCTATAGTTCTCTGTAGGGTCTGCATATATGTGTGAAAGTGCGTGGGTGGGCAGGTCCGTCTGTGGCGGCAAGCACCTGTCTGCGTGGGCGGTGTGAGAGTGTGCATGTGTCCCCAGAGGGTGTGTGGTGTGCAGGGTGTGTGGGAGGAGGTTCAGGACTGTGGTCTGTGAGATGCTGATGGGCGGGAGTTGTGAGGGGCTCTGCTTTGTACTGCTTCATCTTTGCTTCCCTCTCTCCCATCCTCCCACCCACGCCACACACAGCAGGACACATGGATGCACATACACACACACACACCTGTGTTCACTTGCAAACACCTGCATTCCAAACCTATTCACACCTACTTCACCCATATCCACTGGCACACAAGACTCAAATGTGCAGGCAAATGTTATCCCATGTGCACACAAACCATGAGCACACACATTCAAACCTCTGACAGTCGACCCAGAAGCTGACTCCCTGCTCTCCTCCCTCCTCTTTCCTATGCTGAATACTCTGCTTCCTGTGTCTCCCAAGCTCAAACTCTTTGTCTTCCCCCTTGCAGATGGCCTTCCTCGACCTGGTGCTCTTGGTAGATCCATTCACGAGGCTCAGCCGTGGACACAGTGTGACCACATTTTCTCCCAGAAATGTGGATTTGTCCCCAAGACAAATCCTGGTTCCACGAAGCTCCTGCTGGCGCCACCTACTGGTGGCTGTCACCCAGTGTCTGTAACAGGAGTGTGTTGGGGGGAAGGGTTGGTGGTGAATCATGTACCCCAGAGACAAGGATTTGGGTGAAGTCCAGGGTAACCTGGACTCTAGGCCTGGGGGAGAGTGTAAGGAAGATGTTTTCACACAGACAAGCCTCCCTGTAGCCTGACATGGGCAAGGAGAGAAGAGTGGTCTGGGGACAGGGTGCGAGGGCCTGAGGTCCCACAAACTGTGAATGGTTGGTGGGTGTAAGCCTGGTAAAGAATGATTTAGGGCACACTCTTGTCCTTACAAGCAGCTTAAGAAGGAGTGGGCTCTGTAGCTAGCGTGTGTAGTTATCTGAAGAGCTTCTGTGTGTGAGCGTGTGCCCAGGTGTGTCCTGCATGGCTGTGTGAGCATGATGTGTGTGACTTTGCATATATGTGTGTGAGTTCCTATAATGTGTGGGTTAAACACACTATGTGTAATGTGCTGCGTGTGTGTGTGTATTTGTGGAGAGATGTGGGCTTCAGTTGTATTAACACACCATATGGTGAAAGCCTCTGCATTTCTGATTATGCCAAACCCTCCAACCTAGAGGCAGGGCCTTGAGTTTGGGAAGTGCCGCCCTTTCCTCCTATGCTATAAACTCCTGATTGTAAAAGTACTGCAAAATCTTCAGCTGATACTCAGGTTCCCCCTTTTTCTGTGCCATTCTCTCATTACCTATAATTACTACATACCTGTAATACCTCTAGGATTCCATGTACAGAGCTTCCCCAGTTACCTTCCTCTCATGGGTCCACGGGTGGTGAACCAGCCCTGACCCTCTTCTTGTCTGCCAAGGGTAGACCATTTGCCTGGATGATGAATGACCTACCATCCGTCTTGGTCCCCCACCCCACGCTTCTTATCAGGGCTCATGTCTCAAAGAAGCTCCATAAAGGCACAGCAGCCTGGGGTAGAGAAAGGCCCCTTCTCTTCACAGCAAATGCTCTTTTCAAACCAGCTCCTTCTTGTTGGAATGTCACAGAGGCTGCTCGGTGCCCCTTGATTAACCTTGGGAAGTTGCCAGGAGAGCCGCCAGCCCGGCGCAGCAGCCCGCCCCCCTTTGCCCCCCTTCTCTCCACATTCCTCCTTCTATGGGCTCATTGTGCCTGTTCCTCATGAGACTCTCTTTTCAATGCCTCAACTGGCCTCCTTCCAGAGTCCCCTCTTGCCCGGGGCTTCCCTGGCAGCTGTACTCTTGGCCGGGCAGCTTTGCCCACCCCCAAGACCATAGGCATTTGCTCTTCAAAGCTGGTTTCCTAGAAAGGTAGTGGAAAGGAGCCTAGCTTGTAACCCTTCAGAAATCAGGGTTCCATATAACCCTTTTTCCTTTCCCACTTACATATCACCACCATTATTTCTATATCAATACAGAAACACACCTTTCTCAAGCCTGCGCACAAGTCTCCCACACAGCTGGGCCTTTCCAGATTTGGCAAACCTGTCTCCCGTGTAGATGAATCACCACTATCTCATATTGTCCCCTAGTTTCTAACCACCTAGAAACAGACACTGGGCAGCAGACAAGGTTAGGGGTTCAGCACCATCTTCTAATTTTTATGAGGGCCATCAACCCTGGGGGGTGGGAGATATGGAGACCAAAGTGTGCTCTCTTGGTGGGAATCTGGTATACCTCATGAACCCAGTACCTCTGGTATACCTACCAGGTGTGGACTGCCCATTTTATTGACTCCTTAGCTCACTCTTTACTTCTGAATAACCCTATTGCCTAATAAATGTAAGTTCTGTGAAAGCAAGAACCATGTCTGCATTGTTCAACCTGCACTGAGTAGGGTACTTAACTCAGATAGGTACACAATATATATTTGTGCAAGCAGATTAAATGGCTGCATACTCACAGAATTCCCAATGGGACTTAGGGAAGTTGCATGACTTGCTTAAGGACACATGACTGGTGAGGGAGGCAGGGATGGGACTCAGGCCTTCTGACTCTGAGTCCAGCAATCTCTCCTCTATGCCATATTTGCCTTGTGTCCAAGCACCATGGAAACTCGTTGCTGTGGCACCCCCTGTCATGGCTGTTTTTTTTCCAAGAATAAATCTGGTCCTGTCTCTAGGCTCTCAGTACCACTCTGAAACCCACCAAGGGCAGAAACAGAGAGGAAGGGAAGGAGAGAAAATTGAGGAGAGGGGGAAGTGAGAGAAAGACAGAGCCAAGGTTAGAGAGAGCAGCTGAGGAGGGCAGAGGGGAAGCTGCTGGAAGTAGCAGGGACAGGGAGGCAGGGCTGATGCGCCCACCTGACCTTGGGCTCCTGGCTGGTCCCAGCCCTTCTTCCTGTTTCCTGCACCTGGTGGGGTGATGCTTATGCCAAGGCTCTGGGGAAGGGATGGGGAGGGGGTGGCAATAGAATAAAGATGCATTTGCAAACTCCTCGCTTCTTCCACACAAGGCCCTTTTGTGTGGTTGAGAACTAAGTGTGGAGGGGTCCAGGAATGAGAGCGCTGGGGTCAACTGTGTGCCAGAATAGACTCCCAACCCTCCAGCTGTGGCTCCAGGGCCTGCTCTCCTCCCCCTCCCAGCCTCTCCATCTGCGGATCCAAAGCAGAAGCACAGAATGCCCCCATCTCCACCATCAGCGGGTCCTCTTTTCATTCCCCAACTCCCACCCCTGGTGTCCCTCGGTTTTGCTTAGAGCTAAGAGAGTTGCTTTCTCCTGGGCCTTTCTTGAGGCCCAGATCAGTTTCTCACCCGCTCCCCTCTCCTCTCTAATGGGCCCCACACTCACTCTTGTTACTCTTCTTTGCCTACTCCACTTTCTCACTTTTCCTAACTGACCTTATTTCCTCATTTCCACCCAACACACTCTGCTCTGAGCATGACAGCCTCTCCCTCATGCCACCAATATGCCAGCCACATCAATTTATTGTTACTGCCATTCATTCATATGATGTTCATTGAACACCCACTATGTGCTAAGTACTAAGGACTCTGGAGAGTAATAAGTTAGCTTAGTCAGCCCCTGCCCCAGGGGATTAGAGACCAAGGCTCTCTTGCCTGCAGGGTCTTCTTTTTTCTATTCTGTTTCTTCCTCTCCTTTAATATGTAGCTCAGCTCTCATTTATCTCCACCATCTTCACCATCCTGAGCTTCTATCACAAATTCAGGCCAGTGCTACAATCTCTATCCAAGGTCCATAATGACAGAGCTCCTTAGGTGTGGTCCATGTGGTCAACCTCATCTTTCCAACTAGACACTCGGCTCCCAAGCGATACTGCTATTTCTCAACTTTCCATAACACCTGGTACAATGCTGACTACAAAGTAGATGTCCAGCAGCTCCTTGTTAATGAATAATTCCTTTGAATGCTTCTTGAGCCTAGGTCCTTGCTTTCCCCACTCCCTGCATTATAGCATGACCTGCTCCTTGGCTAACTCCCATATCTTCCTTATCCTCTGCTCACACCAAGCCCCTTTGTTCCTTCTGCCAGTTTCAGTGTGCCAGTTGCTTGAGTCCCATGTGCCTCTATGGAACCTTCTCTCTGATATCTATGGTATCAGATGTCTAACCATACTGGAATTCCTGGCCATTCAGAAGCTTTTTGAAATAAAGCCAGGTTTAATTTTCCTCAAATATGATACAATACAGGCACAGGATTGGGCTGTAACTTCTTAGGGACTGTTGGAGACAGAGAAACCATATATGAGGACTTTCAGATCCCTCTCTCCTGCAGACCTTACTTCTGATTGTCTTCATCTGTCTCTTCTAGAGTGGGGGAAACTATAACTGAGGCAAAAGGGAATAACTCAGACCCCACACTTACTGGGGCCAGGGCTGGGATGGTTCAGTGGAGCCCTGACGCCAGTTGTCTTTAGAGCCCGAATGCCAGAGTGTGATTGAGGGCACTACTGTCAGTCTGTCCTGTACCTCCTTCTAAGGCACTCAGCCAGGGGCAGGCAAAGACATGCTCATTTGGCCAGAGTTGCCTCAAATGTCCTGGAAATAACAGCTCTTGGCAAGGTGAGGGCTCATGAGTTCTGGGATAAATCTGAGGCAGAGCAGAGAAGACCTCCTTTCTGCACCCCTACATTAAACCACAAAAACATGAAGCATGTCTTCTTTGAGATTGCTCAGAGCTGGTCTCTGATAAGCCATGGAGGAATAGGGGAGGGATTGGTATGCCCGAGGGTTCTATCTATTTGGGTTTCCAGATAAACTTATCCTAAGTTATGGATCTTTCTTTCTTGGGCAAGGACTGGCGATTTTTCTTGCCAGGTTTACCTTTATGAAGCAGACAAGAAAGAAAAAGCCTTGGCTAAAATTCCAGGAACTGATTTCTTTATCAAGTAATTTCTATTTAAGATGACACAGAAACATCACAAGGAACTCTGCCCTAAGGCTCGGCATGAGAAAATTCTGTTCTGCACATATATGGGTGCATATCTCTGCATGCATATATGACCAGGGCAGACTGTGAGAGATGGTCAGCGCAGGCCCCCTCACAGATGTGCTGCACCTACCATTTGCCATTATGGTGAGTGCAAGGCAAAACAATGGACTGCTGTGCTCTGCAATGGATGGGGTTCTGGTAGACTCCCTTTCTGTGCTTGGGATCTCATCTGGATGGGACCTTATAAAATGATCCCATGGTTGGTCAGAGCAGGTGTCTTAAGCCAGGAATGACTGGATCAGTCTCTGAACCAATAGCCACCACTTAACCAAGTTTTGGCATCCAGGAGAAATTGAGGTTTGAGTTCGAATAGGAAAAGTCTTCAGGAATTTAATTTTGGAGAGGGCAAGGTAGACTGTTAGAATAGTTACTGGGGGCCAGAAAAACAACTTATGACCAGAGACCACCTGCCCAAGAGACAAGCAGGGAGTTGGGAGAGAAGTCAAGCAAGGTACCTGCAAAGTTCTGTAGCATTTTGAGTCTAGATGGAAAATTCTTATAATAAGAGAGTTTGAGTATCTTGTAAGCTCTTCTCCAGTTCTGTATCAGATCTTAAGAGTAGATATTTGTGTTTCAGAAATCTTATTTTCCTTGTTTATTTTCTTCTCTCCTTTCAAGTTCTTTCAAAACATGCTGACTGGTCTGTGATGTTTTAAGATAAAGCAAGGTCAAAGGATTTGCTTCACAAATGGGTAGACTTTTATATGGGTCAAGAGCATATGCCTGTGTGCCTGGCCTGGTGGGGGCAGCTTGAATTCAAGTGAGAAAATAAGATCCAGATATGTTCTTTCTAGGAATTTCTTTAGGGTCCATTTTTTTAATTACCTTTGGAGACTGCTTTTATGGCAGATTTTATTTTGCAAAAAGGCTGCAACATTATCTACCATCCCACAGTCTCTTCTTTTTTTGGTGGTGGTGGTTTGACTGTGTAATTTATGGTATCATCTTCTTACAAAAATATCTTTATTTTTAGAGAAGTTTTAGATTACAGAAAAGTTACATTGAAAATACAAGGGATTCCCATATAACCCATCCCTTTCCCCACCCACATTTTCTCCTATTAATAACATCTTACTTTAGTGTGGTACATTTGTTACAATTGATGAACCAACATTGAAGCATTGCTCCCAACCAAAGTCTATAGTTTACAATATGGTTTATATTTTGTGCTGTGCAGTTTTTATAAGTTTTGACAAATGTATAAAGCCATGTGTCCATCATTACAGTATCATACGGAACAATTCTAACGTCCTAAAAATGCCCTGTGTTCCACCTATTCTTCCCTGCCCCCCCTATCAGGACTTCTGGTAACCACTATCTTTATATTGATGTTAAAAGTTCTTCCATTACCACATGCTAACAACTACAATAACAATAAATCTACCTTGGTCTGTGGTTGCACTGCCCCCTTATTTTGTCCATTCCTCAATCCTGAGGAATTTGGGGTGATGTTTGTTCTGCTTCAGATTAAGAAGGGGCTTAGATATTATGGGACAGATGGAAGGAACTGTTTCACTTATAGTTGTAGATACTCTGATTTTGGGGATGCTTGTCTATAATCATCATTTTGTTAGTTGTCCTGGGTGAATCCGAAGAACTGGAGAGTAGGTGTTGGCCAAAACTCTGCTGAGATTCAGGGCTTAACTGGCATAAGAAAAGACGGAAGATTTAAGTCTCTGAGACATGTATTTAATGGGTATAGTGGTAATCATAGGTTCAAATAAAAGGGGTTAGAAGAATCATGATAATGAAAATTATAAATGAGTTTAACTCTGTTATAATGGGGAAATAGATAATCCTATATTCCAAACAAGACCTGCCCACTGGGTGCTGGTTTCATGGGGTTGTATGCCTAGCTTATAGTGTCTAGTTGTCCCTAGATCACAGGCTCTTTTTATAATGTAACTTTGACACCCTATGGAGGGATAGGGATCTATGTTCTCTACCTTTGAGTTGGGGAGGGGTTTTGACTTAGGCAGAAGTGATACTGTGTGCCTCCCAAGATTGGGACTTAACAAGTACTACATCTTCTATTGGGATGCTAGGTGTGGAACTCAACCACCATGCTGTGAGAAAGCCCAAGCAGCCCATGGAGAAGTTCACATGGAGAGAAAGTGGAGCCCTTTGACCACTGCCCTGACCACTTGCTAGTCATGAGACCCATCTTGAAAGCAGATCTGCCACCCCCAAGTTGAGCTGATGCCACATGAAGCAGAGAAGAGCTGTCCCCAAATTTCAGATTTGTGAGTGCAGAAATGACTTGTTTCAAGCTACTACATTTTGGAATGCTTTGTAGTAGAGCAAGATAGCTCATACAGTTTCCTAGTTATATAAACACCAAACATGCTCTCTGGCATTTATTTTGGGTAAACTGCTTTGACTGAGAGCTGCGTCTCGTCCTTATAAGCAGCATGTCCCAGCAACTGTCCCAACCTAGATTCCATAAAGAGGTCTTTTGGGATCAATATGGAGGTAAGAAGTGAAAGGCAAGAATGGACTGGGGCTGGAGCTGTTGCTGCCAAGTATAGTTGGGAATTAGTACATCAGTGAGGTCTTAGAGCTTCCAACCCACTTCTTAGCCCCATGAAAGGCATCTTGACAGAGCAAGAGAACATAAAGCAGAGGCTCAGGGAGAGTTATGCATTTTGAGTAGGTTTGTATGAGGAGGAGTGGGTGGGAAGAGAAGGCAGTTATTCCAGAGCTCCGATTCTCCATATTATATCCAGATGCTGGAACTTCAAACTCAGCCTGGATACCAGTGTTTGCTACTCTGCTGGGGCAGGGTGTATGTGTGTGTGTGTGTGTGTGGTGTTGGTGGGAATGGGTGAGAGGGGAGGCAGGATGGTTCCCCAGCTTTCCAGAGTCTGGCTGGCAGTGAGCTAAGACGGTCCCGGGTTTCAGAGAAGACAATTCCTCTAGCATTCAATATCACTTTAGATATGTGTCTGTGTGTGTGCTCCCAGGAGCAAGTCTCCTTCTTGTTCTTTTGGGAGCTGCATGCCCTAGAGCTAGTGCTTTGTGGCAATGAGTGCTTTGAGAGAGTGAAATTCCTGAGCTGCCCCTCTGACTTCCTTCCTTTGCCAACAGCCCATCCTAGGGAGTGACTCTCACCACTGCTTTCACTCCTTGAAAGAACAAGCATCTTCAATGCAGTCTGAGAATGCTAGTGTGAGGTGACTGTTTGTAGTAGATGTTTCCATGACACTTCTATATTTCTTCTGCAAATTCACGCGCATTAGGGGGAGGGGGTGGGGAGAGGCTAGCCGGGAGAGATTGCCCGTCTAGTTGCCTCACCTATCTTCCTTTCTAGGAATAGGAAGCCGACCTCCCCCTTTCTCTAGGTCCCCTCCATCCTCGACTCCTAAGCTGCCCCTGCCCGGATCCATCTGTTGGCAGCTGCTGAGAAAGGCCAGGCTCTGAGTAAGGTAAGAGGAGGAAACAAGTGCATTAGGAGGCGGCCCTTTTTAGGAGAAACGGGAAAAAATTAAAAAACTTGCGTTGCTCGAAGTTGAGATTTAGTGATGATGAGCAATGATGACCTGCTCCGGGGGCGGAAGTGTGTGCGTAGGTCTGTTCCAGAGGGGTCCGTGGCCCGCCCGCAGCTGAGCCAATAATGACTCATTCTCAATCTTAGCGACTTTCAGAGGTCATGCTAGTCATCCCCCTGCCTTTAGGGTGGATGGAGCCTAAACTTAAAATCACGTTTTGGGGTGGGGGGTTGCTACGACGGAAGCGACCGTGTGTGGAACGGAGTGGGGGTGGGGAGGCAGCGCGGGATCCCTCTGGAAAGATCTCCAGCAAAGGACGTCCCCGGGTTGCCCATTCCCGGGTTTCCCCAGCTCAATCAGCACCGATCTCCTGGGAACTGCTTTTCACAGGGTTGGAACTGGGCGCTGGGCTCCCTGGGCGGGCGGGGGCTCGGTACCCTCAGTCCCGTCGGGGGAAGGGTGACGCCCAGGGTCCCGTAAGCCAGGCCCGGAACTTGCCGCGCACCGTGAGCCACGAGCAGAGCTGCCGAGCGCGGCCACTCTAGCCATCCCTGGCAATGCGCATGATTCTGCGGCGCTGCGCTCGCCACACTCCAACGCACCTTGAAAACGGGGCTCGCCTCCTGCGCGGCTCGATGGGCAGGCGCGTAGACCAATCGGGCTCAGGCCGGGCGCGCGGCAACCAATGGGCGCGCGGCGGGGGCGGCCCGAGCGCAGAACTGGGCTCCAGGGGGCCGGGCAGCCGGCAGTGTGCGGGGCCGCGGCGCCGGGCGGACTGGCGGGCGAGCTGCGGCGGCGGCGGCTGCGCGGGACATGGGGGGCGCGCGGGCCGCGCTGCGGGAGGACGCGCGCAGGCCGTGAGCAGCCCGCCGCGCCCACTCTCCGAGCTCGCTGCTAGCGGAGCGGGCGGCAGCAGCTCTGCGATGGGATGACGCGCTCGGCGGGCGGGCGGCTCTACTATGATTTGCTATGTGGCCACTTTGGTAGCAAGTGTGCTCGGCGCCGCAGGGCTCGCGGCTCAAGGTGAGTTGAAGTGCAGTGCCCCTTGGTCGGCACCCCGGCCCGCGCGCCCAGCTCACCGAGCCCCGACCCCGGGCAGGGCGCGCGGGCTCCGCTGGCAGCGCGCCGAGGGCCGGGCGCCGGGCTCCGAGGACGTGCGGGCCGTCCGCCTCCCGCCCCGGGCCGCCTCCCGGAGCCCTGCGGCGCAGTCACCCCGCCTGGCGTGGCTCGGGGAGTTGGTGGTCACTGGGCCGGCCGCCCCGGCCCGCCCTCGCCCCGCGGCTCTCTGGGAGCCGCGCCCGATCTGCAGCGCTTACCCTCCTAGTACCCCGGCTGGGAGAACCCGCGGTGCCCGCGCCCCGGCGCCCCTTCGGGCCATACCTGCCACGGCCTCCGGGGTCGGGGCCCCTGGTGGCCTTGGCGAGGGGCGCACTGAACCCTGAGGAAAAAAAGAGCGTATGAGCCTGGGGTCCCCAGGCGGCCCGGAGCAGTGCTTGTGTTGTCCCCCTGATAGGCGCCCATGCCCAGCTTACTGCCCCCGGCCGGGCCGAAGTCCCCCGGGAGCCCCATGGCTCAGCACGCGCCCACCCCGCCCCTCCCCGTCGGGAGGAGGGCCGGCTGCGAGTGGTGGGGTTGTCCCGGCCGGATCTCCGAGCGGAGGTGGCATGCTCCCTCATCTGTCTTGGCCCCTCGGAGCTGGAGTGGGGGGCGATGTGGGGACGAAGACAGACAGTTGGGGGATGCGAGCGCGCGGGCTTTTGCTTTGCAGCGGGCAAAGCGCCCCACAAGCCTCTGGGTGGCTCCCCAGCTCGCGGCCCTTGTATGGAAGTCGGAGCGGAGCCTGGAGGGCGCCAGGACTCCGAGCTCACGGTTCTCAGCGCGCAGACACCACTCGGCTGCGGGCAAGTTCACCGAGCCGGGAGGACATGGCCGTGGGGAGAAAGGGCCGGTGGGCGGGCGAAGGTCCGCAGGGAGGACCCTTCAGCAGCGAAGCCCTGCCAGTGCGCTAGCAGGAGGCGTCTTTGACGGGGTCCTCTCTCACCTTGTCTGGGGGTATGGTGATGAGGGGACGGAGAGGATGAGGAGGATTTGAGAAAGTTTTGGAATGGAATATTTCCTCTCTACTATGGGGGGGGGGGGGGGGCTGAGACAGAACCGGAGGAGGGCGAAGGGAAGGGTGATTTTCGTAAGTGGGATGTAGCTCTGGGTGATTTGAAAACTCCACTTCTCAGGTGGGGAAGCAGAGACCAGAGTGAGTGCAAAGCTTAGGGACTGGAGATGGGCGTGAGGGGTAGGGTTTGTGCTTGAGAATTTAATCTCTAGCCTCAGCGCTTGTTCCAACCCATTCCCTGATCGCCTTCCCATGTCCTTACTTTCCTCCCCTCTCTGTTTGGTATGTTCCTGCTGTGGGACTGTCGCTGAAAGCACAAGAGGATGTGCTGGGGTCTTTTGAACAGAAAAGAGACATGGAAGGGAGGCTCTGAAACAGCTTCTAGACCTGAGAAGTCAGGGTAGGGGCAATGGACTCTTTGCAAGTTTAAGCACAGAATAAAGGAAAATGGGTTTATATTGCAGCAGTACATAGGATGGCAAGACAGAAAGAAGGACTTCCCAACGTTGAAGCTTATCGGGCATAAAGGTTATGTCTTCTTTCAGGGTGCATATGTCTGTCTGGGGTGGATTGATGTGCATCCAGGCCTGGAGGCAGGGCACTGACCTTGGAGGTCCTTTGAACTTGATGTACCTCAGTATGTTGGTTAGGGACCTAGGTCTAGGGTCCCATCACTTGCATTCAATGCCTGGTTCTGCCACTTGCTGGACCTGTGACCTTGGGCAAGGTGCTCAACCTCTTGAATGTCCCCTGCCTCAGTGGAAAATGGGATTAACGATTGTGGACATTAGTGCTATAAAGAAATGAGTGGCTGCCTGTTAGATAGTAAGTGCTCAATACATGCTAACATTTTAATTTACTGCTATTGTAATTCTTTCTGTCTCTGGGATTCCAGAGCCCCTTCTCGATTTCTTCCCTGGGGTCCTGTGGGGCATGGGAAACTGGGAGGAAATTTGGAGGGCTGAACGTTTATCAGGAGAGACCTGCAGAGCAGAGCATCCCCCTTCACGGGCTGATCTTGTCTGGGGGAGAACCCCTTGTACCTTTGCATGCAGGGAGAGGTGGGAGGTGTGCAGGCCTCAGGGCTGCTTGGGAACCCTTTGAATGATCTGCCACGCTGGGGTTTTGTTCGTGGCCAGAGGGTGTGGGAAGGATGCAGGGAGCCTGGGACAAGCAGCTCCTAGTATCACAGCCTCTGAGGGAGGGGCTGGGGGAGCCTGTGCAGTAGCCCTGCACATGTGACGAGTGCCAGCCAGTGTTTTGATTCTGGAGAGGCTCTGGGAAAGCTCGGTGGCCTTGCACCTGCAGAAGTGACCTCCTGGGGAGGGTGGGTGGTCCCCTGAGGACCCCCTGGATTCCCAGGAGGAGGGACTTTGAGATGCCACTCCCTGGGTTTGTTGAAAGCTGGGCCACTCTAGTGCAGAGATGAAGGGGTGTGTGTGACCCCATTGGGGTGTTGGGCTGGGACCTAGTAAAGTCAACTCAGACTTTTGCTTGGAGGACCTGTGGGTGGGGGGCACAGGTAGGAAAAGGGTCGTCCTTTTGGCTGGGAGGTGACTGAGGTGATGGGAGAGGTTGGGAGGTTGGGGGGAAAGAAGGACTGGGGGTGGTCATGTCTGGAAGATGGAAACAGCAAGGTTGGGGGAGCTTCCCCACTCTCTGAGGATCCTGGGCTGTGCTCCTGGACTCTGGGCCTCAGAGAGAGGAGAAGATTGACTGGACCTTTATTCCAAAGGCTGTCCTCTCCCATCTCCCACATCCTGAGGTTGGATTATCCCTGAGTGTCATGTCCCCAAGTATCATGGGGTGCTGACTGTCCTGCTGGGAGTTGGACCACTGCCTTTTACTCTCTGCCTCACCTTGGTAAATCCCCTTCCTTTTGGCAATGGAGGAGGTTTAGACCTGGAGGCTGCCAATAGGACCTCACAGGCAGCCTGTCAGCTGAGAGGGACTTGGCTCTGTAAGTGGCAGAGGTGTGTGTGTGTGTGCGCGTGTTCGTGTGTGCAGGTCCAGGCATGCTGGAGGCAGCGGTGTGTCTGCAGCTGGTGCCCAGTGCTGGAGAGGCGCAGTATCAGAAAGGGCATGGCAGAGGGGCGGCAGGGAGGATCAGCTTTCTGCTGCTGGCCTGTGGCCAACATGAGCCGGGCTTGGCGTTGTCAGGTCCTGGAGCCTGGGTAGTTTCGTGTTAGGGCTCTGAGACAGAAAGCCAGGCTCCAGTTCCTCCGGGGAGCAGAAGCTGCCTGCCTGGGGAGCTGCCAAAGGCCAGCCTCTGTAGCTCCATCCGGATGCCCTTACCCTGCTGTGGTGCCTGGTTCTGCTCTCACCCCAGCCGGGGCACTGGCCTTACGGTCTCCCAGCCCACGTGTAGCCCTCTCTCAGGCCTGCTGGGGGCCCATCTCCATGACATTCCCCTTGGCTGTGCCAGTGGATGGGCTGAGGGTAGGAGAGAACCCCTGGGGGGCTCGGCTGGGATGCAACAGTGGCTTGCTTGTGAAAGTCTTCTCTTCACCCCCTCCATCCTGTGGCCTTCACAGGCTGGAGCCCAGGAGAGAGGAAACCTTTGTCTGCTGCCAAGGGTGGGCTAAGCAGCTGGTTTGATGAGTGGGTCTGAATGGTAAAAAGAGCTCTAATTGGTGAGAGCTTCCAGCTGTCTGCAGAGGGGTGTGTGTGTGCACGTGCGTGTGTGTATGTATGTGTACTTGTGTGCTCGTCTGCATATTCGTGTGCGTGCGGGCGTGGACTGTGGCAGGACAGGGAGGGACCTGGTCCGGCCCCCTCTGAAGAGGGGTCTGCGGGCACAGGTAGGGTCCTCTCTTGAGTGCCATGACGTGACTATCCCTCTTCCTCCTCTCATCTTCATCCTGCACCTGAGTCTGGATGGTCTGGAAGTTACCAGAGTTGGAGGCTCCAGCCCAGAGGTGGATTGAAGAACACTCGGGGGTCCAAGGGGACAGGGAGAGAAAGCCTGTGCGTGGGGGGTGTGGTCAGAGGCACAGCTTCCAAGGAGGCGGGCACTGACCCAGGGCCAAGAGAGGGGCCCCTGGGTAGGTGGGGCGGATGCTGAGGGTGGTGAGGCAGCTCTAGTTCTCCTCTGGGGGTGCTACCCACAGTGCAGGCCCCATGTGCTGGAGGCTGCTGACCTAGTTTTCTTTGGAACCTTCCTGCTTTTCCGTTCTCTCTCGCGTGAAGAAGCAGGGGACTGGTGAGCAGAGCAGGAGCCTCCGTGAGGGTTTGGGCCTCGGGATGGGAGGGAGGGCCCTCTGGTTGGTAAAGCCCCTCTCGGCCTGCCCTCATTCCCCCTGCTCCTGCCCCTGTGCGCCCCCACCTGGCTATACACCCTTCCTAGACAGGGGCCTGCATCCCACGTGTGTCGCCCTGGTGAGGGTTCATTGGGACAGGTCAGATCTACCCACTACTTGAGGGCGTCTGTCTGGCCCCCTTCCCCAAGGTGCCAGCCCCACAGCTGCCCAAGCCTCCTTGCCGGCCTTGGCTGCCTGGGGTTCCATGGCTGTCTGTGGTCCCATGCGCGTGTGTGTGGGATGCAGGCGAGGGGGAGGTGGGGGAGAGGCTGGGTGTGCTGGGTGGGGCGCGGTCTTTCTGCTGTGGCTCCATTAAGGGAGAAGCGCTGAGGCTGAATAACAGATGTCCTTCCTGTCGGGCTCCCAGGGAAAGGGCTCTCGGAAAGACCAGCTAAGCCAAGAGCAAATGAAGGCTGCTAAGAGCATCTCTTCCTGTGGCTGCTGGGGAGCCCAGCAAGAGGGGTTATGTGGAGCGGCACCCCTAAGAGGAAGAGGCCTGCCACCCCACCCTTCCCAAGACCTTGGAAGGTTCCTGGCCAGGGCTAAGTGCGGGCCTGCTTAGCCTCTGACTCCTGACCCCAGAGACAGGCAGGCACCTATGGGAAGCCATGGAAGGGTATGGCCTTTGGGTTGCCCTGGAATGGGCATGGGGTTCCCTCCCGGATGTGGAGGCTGTCAGGGTGACCCCTGTGTGCCCTGCCTTCCAAAGGGAAGAAAGAGGGCCTGGGCGCAATCGCCGTTTCACCACCTCTTACGCTTTCAGAGTGCTGCAGCTGTGCTTTCGGTGATGGGGCGTTCTGCCCCTGCTTCCCGCATGCTGCCCCTCTGGGCGCCTCCCCCACTTAGGGGGAGCCCCGAGTTTGCTGGTTTCCTGGGATCTCCTGGCGCCTCCTGGCGTGTCGAGGAGGAGGGATTGGGGGACGATCGGGGGCTGTGCCTTTTTTTGGACTCCGCAGGGATTATTTTTAGGCTGGCAGATGGAGGTGGCGGTGGCTGTCGCTGGTATTATTAGACAGCGGGCCTGAGGTTTGGAGTCTGTTGCCTGGAGGAGGAGGAGGAGAGGCTCCGGGCGAGGACTTGCACTAATGAGGCAGGAGGCCGGTGCTCACTTGCATTCTGCCCTGCTCCCAGCGTGCCAGCCTGACCCTTGAGCCGGAGCTGCTGCCCAGAATGCAGCACTGTCCCTCCACCCCCAGGGTCAGGCTGGTGTGGTACAGCTGCCTCATGGGATGGGCCCAGCCGTAAGTCTTGTCTGTCCTCAGCTGCAGAGCTCATGACTTCTGTAATCGAATTGGCCATGCTGTCGGGTGGGAAGAGCCAACCCCTGAGCTGGGGCCTCAAGAAAGGGGGCGGGGCATTCTGTGGGGCCCTGGGGAGGGGCTTGGTTTCCCTATGCCTAGACTGGGGTGTGGTGGCATCCTAGAGTAGAAGCCAGGAGGACATAGGAGCTCTGATTCTGACCCCACCATCTGTGACCTGGGCCAAGTCCCTCTGCCTCCCGGTTTGCTTGGGTCTAAGGGGGAGAGCATGGAGCTTCTATCTGGTAAGCTTCGGTGTCCCATGCTGAGCCCACAGCCTGGTATGCAGTAGGCATTTAAAGAACACTAGGTTTGCCTGGCAGCCTGGGTTTCTTGTGTGCTCCTGCGGGGCCAGAGGTTCCCATTACAGGCACCCTCCCTGCCCCAACCCTTCCCTGGGAAGAGCTCCAGGCTTGGCATGTGGGATATGGGCGCTGTGCCCATGGGCATGCAGTGGCAGCCCTTCACTTGGCTGCCCACTGAGCACCACCTGGCCCTGCGAGCTGGAGTGTCGTACCCTGTGGGCTCCCTGAAAGGTCAGTCGGCCTGCAGGGGCCGCCTCCTCCTCCAGGGTGGACCAGCTCCAGAGTGGGCTGGGCAGATCCCCAAGCTGCAGGTTTACTGTGTCCTGCCTGCTCCAAAAAGCACGTGGGAACCCACGGCTTCTTGTAGCCTCTTTCCTACCGTCCCCAACCCCTGTCTGCCAACACCAGGTGATCTTTGAGGGAGAAGCTCAGCGGATACTTCTCAGCAGATTTCCCTTTGGCTGCTGCAGGCTTGTGTGGTAGGGGGAAGGGTCTGGGGGTGTCTTCTCCTCTTGCTGCCCCCTCCATCCCCGTCCCAGGTTACTAGGCATCTTCTCTCCCCAACTCTTTCCTTTCTGCCCCTCCTGCTCTTGTCCAGCCTTAACTCTGTCTTCCCCTCCTGGTAATGGGTACTTGGGAGGTCTGTGTCTCTGTCCCCAGGCTGTGTCCTCCCTGCCTGTCTCTGCCCCCTCCTCCCTGCCCCTGACTTTACTGTCTCTCCCTAGGTGGCTCCATGTGTGGCCATCTTGGCCCATGTCCATCTCTGCCTCTCTCGCCTTCCCACTGCCTTCTTGAATCTCTTCAACTGCTCTGTGTGGCTCTGGCATCCTCATGTGTGTGACTTTATCTGTCTCTCTGCCACCAAGCCCCCCTTTACTGCCAGCCTGCTTACTTCACTTAGCTTATTTGGAGAGGGGAGTGATTTTTTTTTGTGTGTTGAGCTTTTCTGGAGGAAGTGTTTTATTCGACATTGGCTCAGAAAGGATCAGGCTTAGGGAGAAGTGCTTGTGGGTGATGGAGTGAGAGAACATGCTGTGGGTGTGTCCATGTGTGTGTGCAGTGAGGAGATGATGAAAAACTGATAAATATTTTATAATTCAGGAAACCAGTTGGGGCTGGAACATGGGCTCCCACTGCCTCCTCTCTTTTTGGGAAACTTCATCTTGTTCCATCTTGTTTGCCATCAGTGGGATGCTTCCCTCACCCTATGTCCTCTCTGGAGCTGCTTTGCCCTGGTTGGAAGGGTCTTTGAGAAGACATACGGGTGGGCCTGGGAGGTGGGCCTGGGGTTGGATGCTCGGGGCTCAGTGCAGGGGGTGGAGACCCTGGAGCCTTCCCCAGTGCTGGGGAAGGTGTGAACGCTGCTGCTTATTGCCCATGCAGTGAGAATGAGGCAGAGAGGTGCAAATGAGCAGCCAGCTGGCGAAGGCCACCCTTCTTGTCTTCTGGCCAGAACTTCACCTCCAGCAGCCCAGCAGTGCCCGGCTGTTTCTCCCAGGCCTCTTTACCCTGCCCCAGGCCCTAGGGGAGAACCCCGTGAAGGGGCCACCTTCAGTGCCCTGCCTCCCCTGCTCCCCAGGAAACCTGGCACCTCCTTTGTCCCCAGGCTCTGGCGTTTTCTCTCTTCGTTCCCTCACGAGCATGCTGCACACACACACTCACACACACACTCACACACATTCTTTTGCAGGGAGCTGTATATGCACTCACAGCTTCTCCTGCTCCCTCATGGCCCCTGTGGTTTGCCCCTTCCTCCTGGGCCAGCACCAGTCTTTGTGCTCCTGGATGCTAGGAGAAGGCTGAGAGGCAGGCTGGTCCCTACCTAGCAGCCCCTGGGATTGTGGGGGAAGGGGTGGCTGCACCTGGGCTCTCTCCATGCTTCCCCCCAGGGGCTAGGATTCAAACTTAGCCTGAAGCAAGGTGGTAGTGGGACTTGGGAAACCTGCTGGGGCATCAGGCAGGTGAGTGCCATACTCTGTTCTCCTCCAAAAATACTCTGTGATCTTAGCTCTTTCTCTAGAAAACAGTGATGTCACCAGCAGCCAATCAGCTTCTTGAAGCTCTTGCCTCCTCCTCCTTTTGCAACTTGCAGGGAAGGAGAGGGAGAGAGGGAGGGAGAGAGGGAGAACCAGAGACCTACAGACACACACACACAGACGGCGTTCCTACAGACACGGAGAGATGCAAACTCAGAAACACACAAGCACACAGAGATGCATGTCGAGGCGGCGACCTGTCCACATGCAGAGAAGCAGAGCCCCTTCCCTTTGCACAGGCAGGCAGATATCCATGTACACTGCCCCCCTCCACAGGGGTTGACAGAGACAGGCAAGGAGTCAGACTTGCCCACAGTGAGTGGGGACTAGAGAGACAGAGACAGAGAGACACAGAGAGAGGGAGAGGGAGAGAGAGAGAGAGACAGAGACACAGAGACAGAGACAGAGAGGCAGAGTAAAAGGGGAAGACAGACATTGAAAGAGAGACGTGAAGAGAGCCAGAGAGAAAGAGAGAGAAGGAGAGAGACTGAGAGAGAGTGGGGGGAGGGGAGGCAGAGGGGGAGGGGCAGAGAGGGCAAAGGAGAGAGACTGAAGGAGCAGAGGCAGAGAGAGAGAGAGAGAGAGAGGGAGAGACTGAATTGGGGGAGAGGTAGAGACAGAGGTAGCTAGAGACTTTGGAGACAGAAGGAAACACGGAGGGAGGAGAACGTCAGGATCAGAAATACATGGGGTCAAACGAGAGGCACTCCGGTGAACACGGAGAGACAGGTCTCCCGACCCTGGGACGTCCTCTCTGTGGGGAGGGTCACAGCCCCCCCGCCACCCCCCCCACCCGCTCTGCGCTCCAGGCTGAGATGCCTGGCGCGGCGGCTGCTGTCCTAGGTGCTGCCCGAGAGAGCCCGAATGCTCAGCAGGGACCTGGGCAGGGGAGGGGATGGGGAGGCGTGTGGTCCCGGGTGGGGGAAGGCTGGAGGGAAAGGCACTTCTCCAGTCTGGCTCTTACACTGGGAAGGAAGCTGGACAAGGTGACCTTGTGAGCCTGCCTGGGCGCGGGGGGCCTGGAGCGGGAGGAGGGCCTGGCCGCGGGAGGACGGCCCAGGGGTGGGGTGCGCGGCTTGGGTGGGAGTGCCGCGGTTGGTTCTCTGCCCCTCCCCTGCCAGCCAGCTGGGTGCCCCATTCAGCTGTTTGCTGAGGTTGTCCTCTGTCAAGGGTAAGGCCGAGATCAGCAGCCCCAGGGGTCCCTCTCACCTGTCCCCAGCCTCCTGCTGTCCTCATGGTGGTGCCTGGGGCTTCTCAGAGAGTCTGATTTATTGGCGGCTTGGAAGGTGGAGGGCCTGCGGCCCCTCCCTCTCCAGCCCCGTCCTCCCACTCCCAGTTACAGGCACAGGGTGGGTGGAGGAGGGGCCTGGAGAGGCGCTCAGGCCTGTGGGGTTTTCCCTCTGGTGTTGCCATGGGCAGCCTCTGCTTAGCTTGTTAGGGATTCCCCTGCTCCTTCACGGAGTACTCTTGTTTTGTGCTGCTAACATCAGGCTGAACTGGGGGTGGGGCGTGGAAGGATGGCTGGCTCCCTCATCTCACTTCCAAGCCCTGGCAGGAAACATCCTGGTGCAGTTAGGATGCTCCATGTGTACAGTCTGCTGCAGCGGGGGCAGGATGAGGTTCTCCCCGGGAAGGCTCAGCCCACGCCTTCTCAGTCTCCACCGACTCCTTCTCATTCTTGGGGGCTGTAGGATGAGGGCGTGATTACGACTGCTGGGCTTTGGAGTTGGGAGGGAAGATTGAATAGAACTGCCCTGTTCCTCCCCGCCCTGCTTTCTGCTCCTCATGGGTGTGGATGCTTGGGGGCTCCCAGGACAGACAGAGGTATGACTGGAGTTCTGGAGAAGGGGGTATTCTCTGGGGGTGCAGTGAGTTGCTCTTTGTGGAGGAGGGTGGTGGGCATGGGGAGGGAGAGGAGGCGGGTACCCAGGCCAGTGAGAGGAACTGGGGCAGCAGGGAGGGGGCCTTGCAATGGGCATGGGGCTGCCTCTGGACCCCCGGAGGGGAGACCCCTCACCTCCTCTGCTCTACTCCACCATCTCCATCCCATGCCAGGTGCTCATGGCCTGCGAGAGGAGCCCGAGTTTGTGACCGCGCGGGCTGGCGAGGGGGTGGTGCTGCGATGCGACGTGATCCACCCGGTGACGGGACAGCCCCCACCCTATGTCGTGGAGTGGTTCAAGTTCGGGGTCCCCATCCCCATCTTCATCAAGTTTGGCTACTACCCGCCCCACGTGGACCCCGAGTATGCAGGTAAGGAAGGCTTGGGTGGGGGCTGCCACCTTTCCTGGGCTCTGTGCCCCAGCACCGCCTCTGCTGTCAGCCCTACTTTCAGACGGTCCTCTGGTCCTTCCCAGCTGTCAGTGGCCGCCCAGCTCCTGCTCCTTCTCTGCCTTCATCTCTGGAGCTTCTTATCTTTTCCTGACTGGTCTGTTATCTCCGTTTCTCCCAATCGCTGCATCTTTCCTTCCATTCTTTTAACTCTGGTGGGTTTCTATTCATTTTTGCTGGTGGGAGGAGAGGGACTAGGAGCTAATGCAGACCTGAAGCCTTTCTAAACAACCCAGCCCAGGGGTATGGAGGGAGGGCCAAGGGAGAGGAGGAAGACTCGAGACAGGCATCCTGGGAGGGAGACCCCAGTGCATCTCTGCCAGGGTGGGCTGCAGCAGCTGCAGTCTGCTCTGCCTGGCTGCACCCACTCCTTCCCTTTGGCTCTGAAGTTGGGGCCCTAGTTCCATCCTCCACTCCCACCCTGTCTGCCTGTCCCTGGCGGGCCTCCTCGCCTCCTCCTGGCCTGTTTGCATCTTACTCTGCAATTACTCCTGGCAGCCGTGGCCTCACTGTGTGTGACTCACTGCCACCCGCCTGCCCGCCCGCCGGCCTGCAGGGAAGAGGGCCGTGGGGTGTGTGTGTGCGTGTGCGTGCTGGGGTTTAAAGGCAGGGAGGAAGCAGGCAGGACACTGCTTTTATCTTTCCTTTTGGCTTCGGAGCTCTGACTTGCATCTCCCCCAGAATGCTTCCCTTCCTGCCATCTCTGCCTCTGCCTCTTGCTCTCTTTTTGGCCCTGGTTAATTTTGATTGTCTGGTTTTTTGGAGAGTTGCCAGGGTCAAGTCAAAGAGGAAAGCGAGAGAGTGATCCTGGCTGTGGAGAGGAGTAAACTGAGGTGGTGGGCCATGGGGTGAGGGTCCTGAGGGTGCCTGTGTGCTTCTGGTGTGGAGGAAGGGGGCTGCCCCCCATTGAGCTTGACTCATGCTGAAACTCTCTTCTCCCTGCTGCCATGAGTGGGCCAAAGATGGCTTTCTAAGGGGTTGGGGATGGCGTTATGGAAGGGTAGCTCCGGGGACTTTGCTCTATCTGCCCAATCTCTTCCTCAGTCTTGGGGTACAGGCTCAACAGCCCCAGCTTCTGGAGTTAGTGCTGAGAAAGGCAGTAGGACTGGGGAGAGACCCGAGCACACTGGTCCCTGATCTGCCTTCCTTCTGCCCTTGCCATAGAGAAGCCAGGACAGAGCTAGGAGGCTGGGTGTGGGGGTCATGGGATGGGGACATTGTTCAACTGGAATGGCTTTATCCTCTTTGGTTTCTCCCCTCTCTCCCTCTCTCTTGTCTTTTCTCAGCTCTGCCTCCTCCCTGCCTTTCCTTTATCCTAAAGATCTCCAAAACCAGGAGAGTATTTTGGGGACCCAAGGCCTTTCTCAGTGGCAGACAAGTGGGGCTGCAGTTGCAGGCTGGGGAGGGGCCAGCTGGGGTCGGAGGGGCTAGGAAGGGAGAGCAGCTGAATGGCTGCCTTTTCCTTTGCTCCCCCGCCGCAGGGGGAAATGGTCTCAAGGCCATACCTGGAACCCTGTCTTTGGCTGTGGCGGGGAATGATGTGCAGTCTGCCTGCCTGATGGCATCTGGGGCTTTTCTTCGCTCTGTTCTCCTAGGCCGGGCAAGTCTTCATGACAAAGCATCTCTGCGGCTGGAGCAGGTTCGCTCGGAGGACCAGGGCTGGTACGAGTGCAAAGTGCTCATGCTGGACCAGCAGTATGACACCTTTCACAACGGCAGCTGGGTGCACCTCACCATCAACGGTGCGTACTCATCCGACTCCTGCGAGGGTCACGGAGGCGCTCTCTGAGGTCCTGCCCTTAGGCCTCCCGTGGAAGCCTTTGCTCCCCACCGCACCCATCCCATCTCCAAATCCCTGGTGCGGAGAGGAGTCTTTGCAAGGCGTGGCACCCTTGTGCACCACCTCTCCTCCCCTGCTCCCCCAAGCTGCTTCCCTGGTGCCTCTGAGGCTGGTGGTGGTGATCCGAGCAGCATCCTTGGAATGCTGGTATCAGAGTTCCTTCTAGGGAAGGCAGGAGTCTGGTTCTTGAAACCAGGAAGGCAGAGGCTTTGCACAGGCAAAATGAATACCTGCTAGTGTCATTTCCCAGTCACGGGAAGACCCTGCTAGTCCAGGAAATGCCTTCCCTCCAGGAGAGTCTTTCTTTTCCTGTTAATATTTTGGTTCCTTATTTACTATATCCCTTTGAGTGTTGATGAGGGCAAGTGCCCTGGATGATGGGAAAGCAGTGAGAGCAAGCCCAGATGCAGAGGGAGCTGGCAGTCTGAGACCCTGTAGGGGAGTCCTGGGCAGAAGAAGGATGTTCATGGTTGTCAGGTATTTTCATCATAGGTTGAATGAACGTTGATGTGTGCAGATGCTTCATGTCCTGAGTAAGGGCAGGGACCCTCCATGGAGGCTCCGGCTGAGTGTGCTGAAGTCCCCGCAGGGGCCTGGGGGTGGCGTGTGCTCTGGGCCGTGGCTGGGCTTGGTGTCTGGGAGTCCGTGCTCAGGAAGACCCAGAAAAAGCAAAAGAGAAGTGGTCCCTGCGGTGGGTGGGAGGCTGACTTTTTCTTTTCTTTTGACCAGGACCCTTATCCTTCTTTATTCAACTTATGACAAAAGATATTGACCCACTGCTGTGTTCTGGAAACCCTGCTAGTTATCAAGATCTCCCCAGTGTATACGCTTTGGATGTGCCACACAGAGCTCCAAGTTCTTGTGTTTTTTTAATTCCTTAGAAAAGGCCTGGGTTTAAAGAACAATCATTTGTAAATATAGGATTCCCATATACCACCCTATTATGAACACCTTGCATTGGTGTGTACATTTGTTACAATTGATGAAAGCACATTTTTATGATTGTACTATTACTATAGTCCATGGGTGAATTTTGGGTTCACTGTGTTGTGCAGTTTAAAAAAAATGTTTAAAAACATGTTTTTGTAGTATCATATACAACCTACCATTTCTCCTTTTAGCCTCATTCAAATACGTAATTTAATGCTGTTAATTACATTCACAATGTTGTGCTACTGTCACCACCATCCACCACCAAAACTTTTCATTGTCCAGAATAGAAACTGTGTGCATTTTAAGCCTTAACTCCTGTTTCCTACCCTCACCCTGTTCCCTGGTGACCAGTATTCTAGATTCTGACTCAGTGGGTTTGTTTAATTATTTCATATCAGTGAGATCATACAATATTTGTCCTTTTCTGTCTGGCTTGTTTCACTCCACATGATGCCTTCAGGGTTCATCTGTGTTTTCGCATGTATCAAGCTTTCGTTCCTTTTTATGACTGAATAATATTCCATTGTGTGCATGGACCACATTTTGTTTGGCATTCATATGTTGATGGACACTTGGGTTGCTTACATCTTTGCTTTCGTTCCTTTTTATGACTGAATAATATTCCATTGTGTGCATGGACCACATTTTGTTTGGCATTCATATGTTGATGGACACTTGGGTTGCTTACATCTTTTGTTGATTGTGAATAATGCCACTATCAACATGGTGTACAATATCTGTTTGAGACCCTGCTTTCAGTTCTTTTGGGTAATATACTTAGAAGTGGGATTGTTGGGTCATATGGCAATTCTGTATTTGACTTTCTGACAAACTGCCAAACTGTCTTCCACAGTGGCTGCACCATTTTACATACATACAAGCAATGAATGAGTGTTCCTGTTTTTCTACATTCTCCCTCTTGAGCACTTTTAGTTTTCTGGTTTTTTAATAGTAACCATTTTAGTGGGTGTGAAATGGTCTCATTGTGGTTTTGATTTGTATTCTTTAATGGCTAATAATGTGGAGCATCTTTTCATGTGCTTTTTGGCCATTTGTACATCTTCTTTGGATGAATGTCTATTCAAGTCTTTCGCCCATTTTTAAATTGGGTTGGTTGTTTGTCTTTTTGTGCTTGAGTTGAAAGATGGGTTTATTTATTTTGTATATTAAACCCTTATCAGATATGTGGTTTCCAAATATTTTCTCCCATTGTGTAGGTTGTCTTTTCACTTTCATAATAAGTCCTTTGATGCACAAAAGTTTTTAATTTTGATGGAGTTCCATTTATCTATTTTTTCTTTTGTTGCTTCTGCTTTGGGTGTAAAGCCTAAGACATCATTGCTTAACACAAGGTTCTAAAGATGTTTCATAATTTTCTTTTGGGGGTTTGATAGTTCTGGTTCTTATAGTTAGGTCTTTGATCCATTTTGAGTTGATTTTTTTTGTATGGTATGAGATAGAAGTCCTTCTCATTCTTTCACAATTGAAGGTCCAGTTTTCCCAGCACTATTTGTTGAAGAGATTATTCTTTTCCAATTGTGGCGTCCTTGCCCTCATGTCAAAAATCAGTTGGACATAAGTGTGAGGGTTGATGTCTGAACCCTCAGTGCAATTCTGCTGGTCTTTTAAGTCTGTCCCTGTGCCAGTACCATGCTGGTTTGATTACTGCAGCTTTGTAATAAGTTTTAAGATGAGGAATTGTGCGTCCTCCAACTTTGTTCTTCTTTTTCAAGATGACTTTGGTTATTCAGGGCCCCTTACTCTTTTCTTTTCTTTTTCACTTTTGTTGTTTATTTTCAAAGAAGATTTAGATTACATAAAAGTTACATGAAAAATATAGGGGATTTCCATATACCCCCCTTCCCCCTCCCAAACTTTTCCTATTAACAACATCTTTCATTAGTGTGGTACATTTGTTACAATTGATGAAAAAATATTGAACCATTGCTACTAACCATGGACTGTAGTTTACGTTATGGTTTAAACTTTGCACCGCACAATTTTATCGGTTTTGACAAAATGTGTAATGGCCTGTATCCATCATTGCAATGCCATGCAGAACAATTCCAATGTCCCCAAAATGCCCAATATTATACCTATCCTTTCCTCTGCCTCCCCTCAGAACCTCTGGTGAGCACTGTCTTTATATCAGTGTTACAAGTTCTTCCATTACTGGAATAATAATAATTTTACTTTGGTCCATAGTTGTATTCCCCCCTTATGTGTGTTTATTCCTCAATCTTGAGGATGTGGGAATGGTGAGGCCCACTCAGCTTCATATATTTTTTAAAGATTTTATTTACTCCCCCCATCCCTACCCTGTTGTTTGTGCTCGCTGTCTGCTCTCTGTGTCCATTTGCTGTGCGCTTGTCTTCTCCTTAGGAGGCACCGGGAACTGAACCTGGGATCTCCCATGTGGGAGAGAGGTGCTCAATTGCTTGAACCACCTCAGCTCCCTGCTTTGTTGTGTCTCTCATTGTCTTTCCTCTTTGCATCTCCTTGTTGCATCAGCTCACCACGCCTGCCTGCTGTGCCAGCTCTCTGTCTTGCTAGTCTTCTCCAGTAGGTACTGGGAACTGAACAGGGACCTCCAATGTGGTAGGGGTAGCTCAGTCACTTGAGCCATGTCTGCTTCCCTCTGCTTCATATTGAGAGGGGGCTTTGATCCCTTGGGATAGATGGATGGAACTGTCTTTTTTTTTTTTTACCGGGAGGTCCCAGGGATCGAACCCGGGTCCCTCCATATGGGAGATGGACACCCAACCATTTGAGCCACATCCGTCCCCTTGGAACTGTCTTGCTTGCAGTTGAGGATACTCTGTTTTTTGGGATGGTCGTTGCTCATCATCATCCTTTCGTTAGGTGTCCTGGGTCTAATGAACTGGAGAAGGTGTTGACTGCAACTCTCCTGAGATTCAGGGCTCAACCGGAATATGAACAGCCAGAAGAATTAAGTCTCTGGGACATATATTTAATGACTATAGTGCTAATTATAGGTTTGAATAAAAGGGGCATAAGAACCATCTGTAGGAAAACTATAAATGAATCCAACTCTGATACATTGGGGAGATAGGTTATCATCCAAGATATAAAGCCCAATGATGGGGTGCCGATTTCCTGGGGTTATTTGCCCTGCCTATAGTGTCCAGATTTCTCTAGAGCCCTCAAGAGCACCCCTACTTGAGTCATTGCTTACTGTGGCAGTCAGTGATATCCTCCTGAGATGTGTATAAGTGTAACATCTTGAATGACTTCCCGACTCACTTTGAAATCTCATAGTCCTAAAAACTCATTTGCATTTAATATTTCCTCCTTTTGGACAAGGTCTTTTTCCAAATGCTTCACTAGCTCGTGCTTGTAATAATCCTTTTGTGCCAGGGAGGCCCATCCCTGGGAGTCATGTCCCACACCAGGGGGAAGGTAGTGAGTTTATATGCTGAGTTTGGCTTAGAGAGAGGCCACATTTGAGCAAAACTGATGTTTTCAGAAGGTAACTCTTAGGCAATATATATTACTGAGCTAAGTTTCAATTTTACAAGAATAAGGTTCATAAATGCAAGCATTAATATCAAGGGCCTGGCACATTAATATATCCTCTTTTGCTAGGTACTGCCTATGTACTCTAGAGATTCTTGCCACTCTATTAGAGAATATAACAGTACTCCTCAGGATGGGAATTTAATATTTTGTTGGTAATTGTGTGGGTCTCCACCCACTGAGATAACACCCCATGACCACATGAACACATTCATATTCCATAGAGGCATGCCCCAGGTACACCCGTTCCCACAAATACCCCCACCACCAACACCCTGCACCAGTGATCCTCCCCTGCCATAGTTATACCTTTTCTGTAATCCAAAACCTCCCCCAAAACAAAGCTAAAATATGTATTTTTTGCATTGTACCTTCCATCACCATAAAATCTGTTATCTCTTATGTATCTGACAATTTCTTCTGTATGTTCCCCCATTGTCTTTTTTTTTTTTCTTTCACTTTATCTTCAAAGAAGCTTTAGGTTACAGAAAAGTCACATAGAAAATATAGGGGATTCCCATACACCCCACCCTTCCCCCTCACATTTTCCCCTATTAATAACATCTTACATGAGTATGGTACATTTGTTACAATTGATGAACAAAAATTGAAGCATTGTTACTAACCATGGTCAATGGTTTACATTATGGTTTATACTTCATACTGTACACTTTTATAAGTTTTGACATAATGTATAATAGTCTTTATCCATCACTGCAAAAATCATACAGAACAATCCCAATGCCTTAAAAATGCCCTATGTTCCACCTATTCTTCCTTCCCCCTCCCCTTGGAATCTATGGTAACCACTAAGTGTCAATTTTTCAAGAGTAAGGTTTAAGTTACATGCATTAATATTGAGGACTTTACATACTGGTCTGTTTTCTTTCATAGGCACTGCCTATGTACTTGAGAGATTCTTGCCCCTCTATTTGAGAATGTAGCAGGACTCCCCAGGGTGGGAGTTTAATATTTTCTTTTTTATTGTGTGGGTCTCCACCCACTGAGATAACACCTTATGACAGGATGAACATATTCATATTCCATAGAAGCATTCCCCAGGTACACCCTTCACCACATATTCTCCTCTCACTGATGCCTTGCACCATTGACCCTCCCCTGCCATATTTGCCAAAAGAACATTCCCACCATTGTAGTTTTAACACAGACTTACAAATCCCCAGACTTTACCTGTTCCTTACTCCAGCCCTCCCCCCAGTTCCATGGATAGTCCAACCCACCCCCCCACCCTGCTCACCCTCACATTCCAGCACCATTGACCCCACTCACATCCCTGCACCACCATCACCCCCATCCACTGCCAAATCACCCCCTTCCACCTTATCATAGGTTCTGTCCTACTCCCTTTCTGCCTCCTGGTAACCTATCTTCCAGACTCTAGCTCTGTGAGTCTGCTCAATATGCTTAGGTCATATAAGTGAGATCATGTAATATTTGTCCTTTAGTGACTGTCTTACTTCACTCAACATAAGGTCTTTGAGATTCATCCATGTTGTGTTTGTCAGTACTTCATTCCTTCTTACAGCTGAATAATATTCTACTGTATGTATATACCACATTTTGCTTATCCTTTCAACTGTTGATGGACATTTGGGTTGCTTCCAGCTTTTGGCAATAATGAATAATGCCGCTTTGAACATTGGTGAGCATATATCTGTTCGTGTCCCTGCTTTCAATTCTTCTGGTTGTATACCTAGGCAGTCTTCCATATAAATCTGATTGGCTTTTCCATTTCTGCAAAGAAGATTGTTGTAATTTTGATTGGGATTGCATTGGATCTGTAAATCCTTTAGGATGGAATTGACATCTTAACAATGTTTGTCTCTCATTCTTTCCATTTATTAAGGTTTTTTTTTTTTTTTTTTTAACCAATGTTGTAGTTTTCTGTGTACAAGTCTTTGGTTAGATTTATTCCTAGATATTTTATTTTTTTTAGTTTATATTGTAAATGGAATTTTTTCTTGATTTCTTCTTCCAATTGTTCATTATCAGTGTATAGAAATGCTACTGATTTTTGTATGTAGATCTTGTACTGAGTTTCTTTGCTGAATTCATTCATTAGCTCTAGGAGCTTTGTTGTGTTTTTCAGGATTCTCATGTATCTGCAAACAGGGAAGGTTTTACTTCTTCCTTTCCAATTTGGATGCCATTTATTTGTTTTTCTTGCCTAACTGCTCTGGCTAGAACTTCCAGTATACTGTAGAATAACAGTGGTAACAGTGGGCATCCTTGCCTTATTCCTGATCTTAGAGGGAAAGCTTTCAGTCTTTCACCATTGGGTATCATGTTAGCTGTGGTTTTTTAAAAAAATACCTATGCCCTTTATCATGTTAAAGAAGTTTCATTATAGCCTTGGTTTTCTAAGTGTTTTTATCAAGAATGGGTGCTGGATTTTGTCAAATGCCTTATCTGAGTCAATTGAGATGATCTTGTGTTTTTTTTCCCCTCTCCTTCATTCTGTTAATGTGATATGTTTCATGAATTGATTTTCTTATATTGAACCTACCTTTCATAAAACTGGGATAAATCTCACTTGATCTTGATGTATAATTCTTTTAATGTGCTGTGAATTTGGTTTGCTAGTATTCTGTTGACAATTTTTGCATGTGTGTTCATAAGAGATATTGTTCTGTCTTTTTCTTTTCTTGTGGTATCTTTATCTGGCTTTGGTATGAGGATGATGTTGGCCTTAAAGAGGGAATTAGGGAGTGTTCCCTCCTCTTTGATTTTTGGAAGAGTTTGAACATGATTGGTGTTATTTTTTCTTTGACTGTATGGTAAAATTCCTCCATGAAGTCATCTGATCCTGGAATTTTTATTGGGAGGATTTTGATTACTGATTCAGTCTCTTTACTAGTTATTGAGCTGTTGAGACCTTCTGTTTCTTCTTGAGTCAATGTTTGAAGTTTGTGTGCTTCTAGGGCTTTGTCCATTTCTTCTAGGTTATCTAATATGTTGGCATACAGTTGTTATAGTATCCTCTTTTAGTCCTTTTTATTTCAGTGGGGTCTGTAGTAATATTCTTTTCATTTCTGATTTTTAAAAATTTGTGTCCTCTCTCTTTTTTTCTTCATCAGCTAAAAGTTTGTCAATTTCATTGATCTTTTCAAAGAACCAACTTTTGGTTTTATTGATTCTATTGTTTTTTATTCTTTATTTCATTTAGCTCTGCTCTAATCTTTGTTATTTCCGTCCTGCTTCCCTTGCATTTAGTTTGCTCTTCTTTTTCTAAATCCTCTTGTTTCGAGGTTAGGTCTCTGATTTGGGTTCTTTCTTCTTTTTTAATGTAAGCATTTAGAGCTATAAATTTCCCTCTCAGCACTGCCTTTGCTGCATCTCATAAATTTTTGCATGTTGTATTTCATTTTCATTTGCCTCAAGATATATCCTAATTTCAATTGTGATTTCCTGTTTAACCCATTGGTTTTTTAAGAGTACATTGCTTATTTCCACGTTTGTGAATTTTCCATTTCTCCCTCTGTTATTGATTTCTAGTTTCATTCAATTGTGGTCAGAATAGATATATTGTATGATGTCAATATTTTTGTATTTATTGAGACTTCTTTTGTGTAAGATATGTTCTGTCCTGGAGAATTATACATATGCGCTCGAGATGTGTGTGTATTCTGTTGCTGGGTGATGTGTTCTATATATATCTTTTAGGTCTAGTTAGTTTAGAGTGTCATTCAAGGCTTGTATTTCCTTACTGATATTATGTCTAGATGGTCCATATATTATTGGAAGTGGTGTATTACAGTCTCCCACTATTAAAGTAGAACCATCAATTTGTCCCTTCAAATCTTTTTTACTTCATATATTTTGGGGCTCTGCTGTTAGGTGCATATATATTTATAATTGTTATGTCTTTTAATTGACTGTCTTTGTCCCTCATAACACTTTTTTACTTAAAATTATTTTATCTGATATTAGGATAGGTTACTACTTGCATGGTATATATTTTTTCCACCCTTTCACTTTCAGCCTACTTAAGTCTTTGAAGTTAAGGTGAGTTTCTTGTAGACCAGAAGAGAGTTAGGTCAACTTTTTTTTTTTAATCTGTTCTGCCAGTCTCTGCCTTTTGACAAGATAATTGCATCCATTACATTTAAAGAAGTGACTTTCTTCTGTCATTTGCTATTTATTCTTTGTAAGTTATACCTTTTTTGTCCCTCAGTTCTTCTCTTTATGCCTATTTTCATATTTATTTGATTTTTTGTGTTGTACCATATTGAGTCCCTTCTCATTTCTATCTGGATATATTCTTCATATATTTTCTTTGTGGCTACAATTGGGTTCAGATTTCACACCCTAAATATATAACAGTCATACTTGCTTTGATGCCAATTTGTTTTCAATAGCGTACACTGTTCCTATGCTCCTCCATCCCACCACCTTTTTTTGTACTTGTTACAAATTATATATTTGTACATTGTATGTCTAAAACAACAGATTTATCATTACATTTTGTGCATTTGCATTTTAGCACCTGCAGGAAGTAAGAAGTGGTGTTATATACCAAAAAATATAATACTGGCATTCATAATTAGCCAAATGGTAACCTTTACCATAGGTCTTTGTTTCTTTGTGCCAGTTTGAACTACTATCTAGTGTCCTTTCCTTTCTATCTGAATGACTCCCTTCAGCATTGCTTGTTGGGCAGTTTTTTTTTTTTTTTTTTTTAAGCTGGGAATATTTTAATCTCTCTGTTTTTGCAAGAAAGTCTTGCTGAATATGAAATTCTTGATTGGCAATAGTTTTCTTTCAGCACTCTAATTATTTCAACCCACTTTCTTCTTGCCTCCATGGTTTCTGATGAGAAATTGACCCTAATCTAATTGGGACTCCCTTGTACATAACACATTGCTTTTCTCTTGCTGCCATCAGAACCCTCTACTTGCCCTTTGCATTCGACAGTTTGATCAATATGTGAAGGCGCATATTTTTCTTCAAGTTTATTCTGTTTGGTATTCTTTGGGCTTCTTGGATTGGCATATTCATGTTTTTGCTAAGTTTTGGAAATCTTCTGTCATTATTTCTTTGACTATTCCTTCTGTCTCTCTATTTTTTGTCTCCTTCTGGGACCTCCAAAATGCATATATTGGTATTCTTGATGGTATCCCAAAGGTTTCTTAGGCTATTTTTGCTTTTTACAATGCTTTCTGCTTTTCAACCTGACTTATTTCAATTATCTTGTCTGGGTTCACATATTCTTTCTTCTGCCAGCACCAATCTGCTGTTCAAACTGTCCTGGAATTTTTTCATTTCAATTATATTGGTCTTCACCTCTACTAGTTCTATTGGTTTCTTTTTAAAAAAATTTATCTCTTTATTGAGATTCTCATATTGTTCATTCATTGTTTTCCTGATATCCTTTAGTTCTTTCTCTGTATTTTCCTTCATCTCCGTGAGCATATTGAAGATCATTTTTTAAAAAGCTTTTGTCCAGTATGTCCACAGTCTGGCCTTCTTTGATGTATCCTGGACATTTTTCCTCTTCCTTTGGATAGGCCATCATTTTCTGATTCTTTATCTTGTAATCTTTTGTTGCGCACTGTACATTTTAATATTTTAAAATAACTCTGGTATTTATTCCCTGAGATGTCTGTTTCTTGATTTTGTAACCAGCTGGTGATATGACTGATTTGAATATCAGCCCTCCAACTAGGAATATCTTCCCAAGGCAAAAGTGAAGTGCAGGGTCTTTTCTCTCTTTTTGGGGGTCTGTGTCTTATCTTGGGCCTGTGTTTGTTAGTGGCCCTAGTTCCCCTGTTTACAGGTGTTTGAGTGACCCCTCTGCTTCCCAGGAGACAGAACTTCTCAGTCTCTTTAAAGCAGGTAATCCTTTGCCCTGGGCAATCCACCTCAATTGTTTCCTATATGGTTTTCATGGTCTCAAGGTGTTTTTGCCTGGAGGGCAAGTTCTGGGATGGGGAGCAGGGAGCACACCAGAGAGGAGTTTCCCAAGCCATCCCTTCTCAGCTGGAACAAGTCCAGGGATCCACAATGGAGTTCCTGCCTAGTTCTGAACCACCCCAGGGAGGAGAAGCCAGGAAGAGTGCCAGGAGCTTCCCTCTCATCTCTGCAAAGCTGAGTTTTCTTCACCTGCCCAGCCAATGCAGCCTTCACTTGTCCTCCACTGCCCTGAAGGAGCATACACTCTTTAAGTCTCCTCCACTGCCTTTGTCTGGGGTGGAATGGAACAAAGGCTGCCATCATAGTTGGGACCGCAGTGATCCGAAGTCACTAATCAGAAGTCATGATCATTGGTCAGCCCATGCCCACCCCAGATCTTGGGGAAATGAATTTTTATGTCCCTTTCTGGCACCAGTAAATTATGCCAGGGGCTGGACCCTACTGCTGCCTGCCGCGGGAGTGGTGTGCCAGGTGCCGGTAGCCACCTTGCAAAGAGAGCGATTTACTGGTATTTACTGCACTATTAGCCAGCCTCTTCCTCCTGCTCTTCCCTGGATGCTATACAGTGCTCTACTGGACTCCAGAGTGTAAAAATAGTTGATTCAGACAGTTCTTGCCTGTTTAATAGTTGTTCTGGTGGAGGGACTGATTGCTGGAGCTTCCTATGCCGCCATCTTCCCATGCTTTGTGGTTTTGATGTCAGAGCCTATGGTTGCTGTGGTTGGAAGAGAGCCATTGACATTGTCCAAGATTGGATGCTTAGTTCTCATTTGCCTGGAAGGATGGCCCTTCTGCCCCTGCCTTGTGAGGCCCCTTAGCTCCTCCCAGGGAGGGCTGAGTCAAACCTAGGCTCTTTCTGGTTCCAAGGACCTGTCCATGGTCCTGGGGGAACAAGTACTTTTGAGAGCACTGGTCTAGGAAAAGAAGCCTTAAAGCTGGCAGCCCTTGGTCAGCATCAGGCCCTGGCATGGAGTTTTCCTCATCACCCAGCAAGCTCTTGAGAAGCCCCTCCCTTTTTAAAATTTTTTCTTTGAAGTATATCATTCATAGGTGAACATACATAAACAATAAGTGTGTAGTAAAAGTTGTGAACTTACAAAACAAACATGCATAACATCATACGGGGTCCCATACGTCACCCAACCCCCAGCACCTTATATTGTTGTGAAACATTGCTTACAAATTATGAAAGAATAGCATCAAAACATTACTACTAACTAGATCCCATATCTTACATTTTGATGTATTTTCTCCCCAACCCACCTTATTATTTTTTAAAACATATTTTTATTACAGAAGTTGTGATCTTACAAATCATGCATATGTGTAGAATTCCTATACAATACCCCTTCACCAACACACCACACCGTGGTGGAGCATTTGTTACAGATTAGGAGATAATATCATCAGACTATTACCACCAACCATGGTCCATAACGTACATTTGGCACACTTTTTCCATACCCCCCATTATCAACACAGTACATCTTTGGCATTGATGCAAGAAAATTACAGTATTGCTGTTAACCACAGTCAATCGGGCACACCAATTGTATTTTTCCCATGCGTCTCCACATTCCCACCACCCTGCAATAGTGATGTACATCCGGAGAGGCCCCTTTTTGATGCCAGGAATGGTGTGTTCAGGGAAGGAAGACTCATCTTGACATTAGCCCAGACAAAACATAATTAGGAGGTGAATCTGCTGCTGGAAGCCTTGTTGATGAGCACTGAGTTGAGAGTCCTCTGCTGAGCAGGATCAGGAGCTCCCAGTGGAATTGTATCCTACTCCTTTTGCATCATCCTGGGATTGTCTGTTTCAGGGGTATGTAGGCATTGGGCATTCATGAGGGGTCTACTCATGATGGGAAATTAGAATATCTTTGGGAATTGTCTATTTTGTTGCATTCGGTTTTGGTTTGTTCAAGGAAGAGTTGATTCTAGGGGAATTCATAGTGGCTTGTGGTGTGAGCAGCATGGAACAAGACCCTAAAAAGATGTGGTTTATTTCGTGACTACCACACATTGGCTGCATTATCCTGTACACATTAAGTCACCTCTCTGAGCTTCACTTTCTTCAACAAAAAAACAATGCCTATTTGCAGGGTTGTTATAAGGATTAAATGAAATACTGTGTGAGAAAATGTCTTGCACAGCATCTAGAACATCAGTGACATGGGGGTAATTATGTGACCATCCTCCCCCTTAAGAGAGAAAAGTGATGAAATCTGATGACAGTGAAGTAGAGGGATGTGGAAAACATATAGGGAGGATTTCAGGTTGGAAGATGCAGAGGACTTGGGTAGTTTGAACATTCTTTGACATCCACCAGTAAATATTCCATGCAAAACATATTTCTGAAAGTCCACCATCTTGTAAACTCTGGGGACACGGCAGTGGATGCAACCCACGACCAGGCTCTTAAGGAGGCTTCAAGAGGAGTCAAGTTCAGAGACAGTTACAGCATAGGCTTTGAGAGCACAGAGGAGGGAGAGTTTCAGTTCTCTGAGGAAATGAGTCCTGCCCAAAGACCTGTGGTGGGATGAGCAGTTCACTGGGTGGAGGGTGGGAGATGAGTAAGGACAGTTCAGGCAGAGGGAACAGCATGCCTGGAAGCCCAGAGGAAAGGAGCAGCGCATTTGGGGAAGGCAAAGTTTGTTCATATGGCAGCATTAGGCAGAAGAGCTAAAAACGTGTGCCATCTGCTTCTGACTTGAGATCTAGGGTGGGACAGTAGAATATATTTCACCATTACCTAGGATCCTGCATACTAAATGGGAAAAACAGAAGAGACACCTCACAAGGTAAAAGAGAGACCTCACACCTTTCCTTTCACCCCATACCCTGAGGTCCCTTCTGGCATAAATATGCCCATTATTGAAATGAAAGACTCAAGCACCAACATTCCAACACTTCCAAACTAGAGTGTTTAATGTCAGGCATTTTCTGACAGGGATCACCTTTGGAAAATGAAAGGTCAGAGAAAAAATTAGAATCACAGATAGTCTCATTTTCCTATGTTTTCTTTGAAGACCAGTTGTGTGGAAACAAACCCAATGATTTCTTTACCACGTACAAAATACCCCAAAAGTCAATGCTGTACTCTAGGTTGGCGAATCGCTTACAGGAGAGGTCAGCCTATTTCCAACCTGCACATTAATTACAGGGTACTTGTAAAAAAGATTGAAGCCTGGGAATGCAGCTGGCAAACTAACACCTAATTCAGTAAATAATGGAGACTAGAACCATTATTTTCCTGAAAACCCGAGATTGTTCAAAGAACGTTCCTGATTAGCACCTAAATAATAAACCAATTATGTAATTAGTAATTAATTTGTCACTTCAGGACATAATTTAATTTATTATCTTTTCTTTTAAGCTTGACACTAGAGGTAATGGGGACTGTGGATGTTAACAGTAGCTGCAGGGGGAAGGCTTGGCAAGGGAGGGGCTGCTTTATTCTTGTCTTTGTTGGGAGATGAGCTCACTTGGGTTCCAGGATGGGAAGAGGTGCCTGGGGTTTAGGATTCCAGGGTCCCTCTTCAAGGATTTGGACTGGTTTTTACCAACAATTTTGGCATGTCCTTAGACGTTGGTTTGGAATTGCTTTCCCTGAGGATGCATGTTGTATGTACTTTTGTATGTTATGACATGTGCTCTTCTTAGCTCATTCAGCACTCACTCCCCAAGAGCCCATGTGTGCACATGCTGAGCTGAGGGCTTTGGAGGTTATAGGAGAACATGGTCTTGTCCTCGCTTTGCTCCTGAAAAGATTATGCGTTTGCCTTGGTGTCCGTCTTCAGAGGCGTGTTTGTGTGCATGCCCCTTCATTCACTTATTTGTTCATTCCATTCATTCGTTCATTCAACAAATATCCATTGGGCTCTCTGCCGAGTGCCAGGGAACTATATTAAAAGCTGGGCATGCAGTAGGATTACAGAACAGATCCCTGCTTGCAAGGAGCCTCCGTGCTAGTCAAGAGGGCAAAGAGACAGGTAAGTAAATTCCCCAAACAGTTTTAGTGACATGTTCTTTAAAGGAAATAGACAGTGTTAAGGGGGTAGAGAATATGGGAAGGGTGTCTTGAATGGACTGACCAGGCAAGGCAGAGACAGCAAGAAAGCAAAATGTGAATGAAATAAAAGCGTGTGATCTGGGTGCAGATTTCCAGGCAGAGGGGAAAGTAAGTGCCAAGGCCCTGACATTGGGAGTTCTTGGCACATTTGAGGAACCCAGAGAAGGCTAGAGCAGTCAGAGCATGGTGAAGGGGAGAAAGTGATTGGTGGTGAGGCAGGAGCAGAGCAGGCTGGATCATGAAGGCACGGGGAGCTCAAAGCTTCTCATCAACCTCAGAGACCCCTGGGGAGATGGCCATGAGGATAGGATTGGCAAAGCAACCAGCATTTCTTATGTGTCCACATTTGGCAAGATCCTATCACAAACATCATCTCATTTGTTCCTTGCATCAATTCTGGAGGGTGGAGGGTTTAGGTAAAGCCCAGAGAGGTTGAATTTCTGGCTCAAGGTCACATAGGTGGCAGGCTAGGACCTGAGCTTGGGCTTTGGTAGCCCTGAGATTAGCACAGAACAGTCAGCCCTAGGCAAGCTTTGCAGGTCCAAGACCTTGGCCTTCTAGAGGGCCATCAGGGCTGGTGTTCAGAAATGAGGTCCCCCATTGCCAGGTCAGAGAACCCTAGAACTGATGGTCCAAGGGTTAAGGTTGACCAGATTACTGCTGCAAGCAGCTCAGGCAGATGAGACGGAGTCTCTTCAAAGCCGATTATCCAGGCAGGATGGAGTTTTAACAAAAACTCCAATGCAGAGGGGAAATAACTTGACCTACTCGGAGGAGAAGGAAGCAGGGAGATGGGAAACGTGGGACTGGCTGGCTTTGGCTGTTGATGTGTGTCAGGCCTGGATGGGGCTCTGTTTCTCAGTGCCTTTCAGACTGTGGAAGTTCTGGATACGTGAGGGTCTGGCTGAGCTGGGGCCGAGGAAGGGAGGGGCCAGCCATAGTGTGAAAGACTGAGGGATGCTAGCACAGTCTGGGGAGGATATGAGGGCCAGCAGGTGTGGTCTGCGAGCTCTATGAGTGAGCCGCCGTGTGTGTCGTCACTGCCCTAGTGCTGAGAGCAGCGTCTTCTAGAGCAGATGCTCAGGAAACATTCGTTCCTTGTGAATTAGCACAGCTCAGTGGGAAAAGTCTAGAGTTTGGATCCAGCAAGACTGAGTTTGAATTCTGCTGCCACCCCTGCCCCCGTACGGTAGCAGCGGGCAGAGCGTTCACCTGGCTTGTCTTGCACGTCTTCATCCGTCAACTGGGGATTGTCGTCTTCACCTTGCACGTGGTGCCTGGCTCAGGACCCCATGTGAGTGGCGCTGTGTGTGTGCCCTGTGGCAACCACCTTGGCTGATCCTGTCGTTGACTCGCTTGGTCTCCTTTCCAGCTCCTCCCACCTTCACAGAAACACCCCCCCAGTACATCGAGGCCAAGGAGGGTGGTAGCATCACCATGACCTGCACAGCTTTTGGGAACCCCAAGCCCATCGTCACCTGGCTCAAGGAGGGGACACTCCTAGGTGCTAGCGGGAAATACCAGGTAGGGTGGCCTTGTGCTAGGGCCCCACGCGTACTCTTCCTCTCCCACCTTCCCTCTGTGTTTTTCTCCCCCTTTCTTCTCGCAATCACAAATGGTACAAAAGCACAGAAGGAAAACTGTCCATTGACAGTAGACAGACCAGCATGGCGGAAGGTGTCTGATAGTTGGGGTGAGATGGAGGATGAGATGCTCCTCCTTCCCCACCTGCCCAGGTGCATGAGTCCCCAAGGCTCTGCCCCGGCCTCTCTAGGTGTCTCCCTTCTGCCTGGGCGCGGCCCTGGGGGGAGGGGCGGGGAATGCTGAGCGCCGTCTGTCCTCGACCCCAGGTGAGTGATGGGAGCCTGACCGTGACATCAGTCAGCCGGGAAGACAGAGGCGCCTATACCTGCCGGGCCTACAGCATACAGGGGGAGGCCGTCCACACCACCCACCTGCTTGTTCAAGGTGAGAGCGGTACCTTCAGGCTCTCCATCTCCTGGGGCTTCATCGGGGGACCTCCATCTCACCTGAGTCATGGAGGGTGATGGAGCAGGGCCTGGGGGCTCCTGCCATCCAGTGTGCAGCATGGGGAGTGGACTTCTGGTTTCCTGCTCTGTCCTGCCTCTGCCCTCCCCCAGGTCATCCGTCCATTAGTGAGGACATCAGTAAATAAAGAGGATTGCGGTCCCAGCCCCAGACATTTGAATCACATCAGGTCTCTGGCAGAGCCAGGACTGTGGCAGCAGCTCGGGGAGAAGCTTGGGGTCCAGGTTCCTCAGGAGGAGACAGCCGGTGCAGGGCACAGTGGTCTCTTCTATCCGTCCCTGTCCCTCTCCCCCACTGGGCAACAGCAAGGGTTGGCCTGGGCTGCCTTGGCTCGAGCCTCAGGAGAGCCGGCTCCTTCTGGAAAGCCAGCGTGAATGAGATGACTCCCTGCTGGCTCTGGATTTGAAAAGAATGGGCTTTCCCATCTTGTGTGTCTGGTGTTTAGGGGCCCTGCTGGAGAGGAGGATGGGCCAAGAAAGGGGTGTGAATGTGTGTGCGATTGAGATGGCTGCTTTGGGGAGCCTGGGTTATAGAAGGATTGTGCATGGGGGGTGCATGTGTGCTTGAGAAAATGTCAGCTGCGGCTTGGGGCTGGGGCACACACCTGCAGGGAGAGTCAGACACAAGCTAGAAACATCTCCATGCCAACCACCACCCAACTCTGGGGCCAGTGCTGCACCCTGCTCCCCCCACCCAGGATACCCGGCTCTGACGCTTCCTGGCCAGCTCCCAGCCTGCCCTGTCTGGTCACCCCTCGCCCTGCCCAGCAGCCCTGCCAGGTGAGGTCACAGTGTGCTTCCTATCTCCCCAGGGCCTCCTTTCATAGTTTCCCCTCCTGAGAACATCACTGTCAACATATCCCAGGATGCTCTGCTCACCTGCCGCGCAGAGGCGTATCCCGGCAACCTCACCTACACCTGGTACTGGCAGGATGAGAATGTCTACTTCCAGAAGTGAGCACCTGCTTGGACTCCCTCCTGGGGAGATGCCACCAGAAACTCGGGGGCCAGGCCTCTGAGCAGAAGCGGCCTCGGGCTGACCTTGGGCCTCCAGGAGTTCCTAGGGAGGGGGTGGTACCCTCTGCATTGCCTCAGGTGCTAAGGAGAGAAACGGGGTGGGGGCGGGGTGCAGGGAGCTCTGAGGAAAGCCAGGCGGAACCGGGTCTTCTGGCCTCGATGCTACTTTGTCTGGCACCTCGTTGGTGATCCCTCGCCACCTGCCTGCTCAAACCCTACCACTCCTTGAATGACCTGAGGCTGAGAGGGCTGGGGGCACTCAGGACCACCTTGTCTGGCCTCTGTGGACGACCCCTCCCCACCTGCCTGCTCCCCTCCCCCTCCTTGCAGCCACCTGAAACTGAGGGGGTTGGGGGACTCATTATACCTTGCTCTGATGTCTCGTGGAAGACCCGCCCCCACCCGCCAGCTCACACCCCTCTCCCCCTTGCAGCGACCTGAAGCTGAGGGTACGCATCCTGATCGACGGGACCCTCATCATCTTCCGGGTGAAACCAGAGGATGCAGGGAAGTACACCTGTGTTCCCAGCAACAGCCTGGGGCGCTCCCCCTCGGCCTCTGCGTACCTGACCGTGCAGTGTGAGTAGGGCTAGGGGAGGTCCAGAAGGTTCGGGTCACACAAGCCAGACTTGGGACCAGAGAACAGCAGAGTCACTGGAGGGAAAGCAGGTGGAAGGACGGGAGGGAGGCGACTCGAGAGGGGTGGGGCCCGTGCTGGCCAGGTGGGTGAACCCAAGGTTGTCTTCCAAGGGCAGGTGCAACCACAAGTTAACTGGTTCATTTCATCAGCCATGCTCAGGCTGAATCCAGGGAGAAGCAGACCCTCTGACTTATGGACCATGGTCCTTGAACCCCAGCCAACCCCTCTGAACCCTGACCCAGTGGCTAGTTGGTGCTTTTTCTCAGGTCTCTGAGGGTGTGTAGCTTAGAACCCAGGGCAGCAGCAAAATTCTGCTTCCTGCTGCTGCCCACTGGTGTGTAGGGTGAGGGGGGAGAGAATTCCCTGTTGTGGGGTGAGCAGATGCTGCTTCACCAAGAAGGGACTCCCGTGTGGCTTTCTTGTCACTCTGCCCTGGGGCTGCTGGAGAGCTGAATGAACAGGGCTGTCCCCCTCATCCCAGAACAATCTGGGGCTATTGTGTGAGGACAGTAATTTAGTTTGCTAATCTTTAACTCTTCAGCTGCAGTTGGGTGCTTTCCCACCCTCTGGCAAGCTGAGCATTATGTGTGTTTGTGTGAGAGAAAGTGCCACAGATAGGAGTAATGTAGATTAATTTCTTCCTTTTGACTGTAGCTGGCACCACCACTCCTCTGCCACACATTGTTTTGTTGCTGGAGATGATGGCATATCTGTCACTTGAGGGCTGGTGGGGTAATTGCTCACACCCAAGGGGATGGAATGGCAGGTGTGAGAAGTGCATCTGCCCGGAGAGCGGAGGCCAGGAGTTAGCAGTGCAAGCTCAAGAGGAGTAGAGGGAAACTGGTGGCCGCAGGAGGCCAAGCTCATCCTCTGACGCTGGAACGTAAAACTGGGGCTTTGGGAGACGTTGCCCGGTGAGCGTTCCCATCGTCTTCTCATTTCTGTCGAATGATTTTGCTGGTGGGGAGAAGACGTCAATTCTCCGCCTCCGTTGAGAACAATGTAAAAGGACTGTTCTGCTGTATTATGTCTCAAACTTAAGAGGCGTGAGGCCAGGAAAAGCTGTGTGATCCAGGAGACCATGTCTGACCCACCTACACCTGTAGCAGGAAAAAGGAGTCGAAAAGTTATTTATAAACCATTCAGGAGGTGCCCCAAACTGTGCTAGGTTGTGAAAGACGGAAAAGGAGCACACAGTCCAGGTGTAGTGAGGGTCGCTTGCAGCCCCTGGGCAGGAAGCGGCAGTGGGCAGGGCAAGTGCCCTCATCCTGTAAGCCACAGGCCGTCTGTCTGTCAAGAGAGGTGTTTTGATTTTCCCGGGCTCTCTTCCTCGCCACTACCCACCCCCACCTTGTCCTTTTTTAACCTCCTTCCTGCCTTCGAAGGGAATCCAGGGGATTGGGATTTACAGGTGGGTGAGACAAGGATCTTTATTTCTGCTAAGAGGCAGTGTTCAGAGTATTTTCCATTCATAAACCCTTTGAAAACCTTGGAGGAAAAAAAAAAAACCCTCTCCCATACAAAAGTAGGAAGCTATGTCTAAATATATAACGCAGCCTGGTATTTATGTAATGCTGTTCTCTAAAGAGCTCGAAATGCTTAAAAGATACCAGTTCATTCATCCTTGCCGTCTCCCTAGAAGTTCTGGATCTTTCTCCTCAGTAACCCTCTGGGGGTGACTCACCCCACGTCACAGAACGTGCTAGGGCCCCCCATGTAGCCCTTCCGAGTGCCTTTCCTTTGCTCCGTGGCCATACTTGGATCTGTGCACAGATGGGTAAATCGAGGCCTAGAAAGGCTGGCCAGCCAGCAGAGGGGAGAGGGAATGGGCAGGAGGAAAAATTGGCCCTGTGGCCATGGCTGTGACCACTGTATGGACAGAGCTGATGTCCTCTTTTGCCATAGGGAGTGGAGGGAGAGCGGGCTGCCTTTCGTCCAGGAGAGATGTGCGTGGGAAAGCTGTGGTCGGATGTTGGCACCCAAGTCAGGAGTGCAGGGGCTGGGAGAAATGGGCCAAGAAAAGCCATGGAGCCATTTAAGGGGCACTGCAGACCGCCTTGCTGGCATGAGCTTTGAGTGCCTCCAAGCATTAAAAACGGAAGTCCTACATCCCACAGGCTGGAGAGATGCCGAAGGCCACAGACTCAGGAGAGCCGGGCCCCTGTGCTTGTGGCATCCCGGCGCCTGGGAGGCTCTAAGCAAGTGTTGGTGGAAAGACGCACAAATGTGAGGGGCAGTGCCTGGGAAGAACGGCCTCCCACCTCGTCGCTCACTTCTCTCCCTGCCCCTTTGCAGACCCAGCCCGCGTCCTCAACATGCCCCCTGTCATTTACGTGCCCGTGGGAATCCATGGCTACATCCGCTGCCCCGTGGATGCTGAGCCTCCGGCGACCGTGGTCAAGTGGAACAAGGATGGCCGCCCCCTGCAGATCGAGAAGGTGCTAGGGGGACGCCTGCTGGGACTGAGAATGAAATGCACCCCGCTTATCCCACGGTGCTGCCCCAGGGCTCTAATTCACGGCTAGGAGGCTAGGACTCCAGAACCCCCGCTGCAAAAACTGCTTCGCCTGGGGCTCTGAAGTCCCGCCTCCTGCAAGCACCGGCTGTCCTCAGGCCGGTGGGCCCACCTGGCCAACAGCAGTGCTCGGGAGCCATAGCCTGGCTGCCCAGCCCAGGTCTTCACCCAGGGTGGGGGAGGCACAGGGTGTCCTCTCCCTGATCATGGCCCCCTCCTCTGCTCTCTGCTCTGGCAGAACCTGGGCTGGACCTTGATGGAGGACGGCTCCATCCGCATTGAGGAGGCCACAGAGGAGGCCCTTGGCACGTATACCTGTGTGCCTTACAATACCTTGGGGACCATGGGCCAGTCTGCCCCTGCGCGACTTGTCCTGAAGGTGAGAGCCCGGGGGCTGCGTGTGGCTGCTGGGAGCGAGGGCGCCTGCAGACCTCCGACTTGCCAGCTTGGCTGTGTTCTCCTCCCCAGGACCCCCCGTACTTCACGGTGCTACCGGGCTGGGAGTACAGGCAGGAGGCCGGCCGGGAACTGCTCATCCCCTGTGCTGCCGCCGGAGACCCCTTCCCCGTCATCACCTGGAGGAAGGTACCTTTGGGTTCTGGAGCCCCCTGGGGTCAGCGGTGGAGGGGGTGCTGTCTCAGGGTGGACGCTCAGAGAGGTCCAGGTGCTGGGAGCGGGGAGGGGGGGGCGCTCCGGGCCGGGGGTCCGGCTGCACGGACTCCTGAGATGCCGTGGCCTCTCTCCCTCCTGCCCTCGCCCTGGCTTCTCCCCGCCGCCGCTCCCCGCTCCTCGCCCTCTTCTTGCCCCCTTGTTTGGCCAAGGTAGGGAAGCCCAGTAGAAGCAAGCACAACGCCCTGCCCAGTGGGAGCCTCCAGTTCCGTGCGCTGAGTAAGGAGGACCACGGCGAGTGGGAGTGCGTCGCCGCCAACGTGGTCACCAGCATCACTGCCAGCACCCACCTCACTGTCGTCGGTACGTGGGCGGGGCTGGGCGTGGGGCCAGGTGGCAGGTGAGGTCCGGTTGCAGCATCTTGCCAGGTGTCTTCCTTGCTAAGTGGGTCTGTGCAGTGCCAGCGGCACGGCTCGCTCACCTCAGAGGACCCATTGGCTCCCATCATCAGGGACTCTTTTTTTGACGAGGAGGGGTCCCATGTGCCTGGCGACCCCGGGGCTTGGAAATGAGGCACCCCCAGTGGAATAGCAGAGTCCTGAGTGCAGGGCCTTTTGGGAAAATGGAGACTGGAAGAAATGGAGTGAGGGAGGGGTAGGTGTGTCTAGCCTTTTGGAGGGAGGGGCCCCGTCCTAAGCAGGGAGTTGGGGGGCCCTGGCAGGGAGGAAGATGGAGGGAGGAGGAAGAGAGCAGAAGGCGGGAGATGGCTGCTGCGGGAGGCGTCAGGCGTTATGCTCCTATCCCCTACTTCCTAAGGTACCCCAGTGCCCAGTGGGTAGCTGGTGCCTTCTGGGGACCGAAGGCTGTGGTCATACCACTAGCCACGAGTGTTAGGCTCGGCACCAGGTGGGATGGATGTGTCCTCCCATGGCTTAAGAGGTGGGAGCTCACGTTTCTCCATCTTATTTTGTTGAAACCGAGGCAGGGATGGGTTCAGGACCCTCCCAACATCACAGCCTATTAAGTGGGGGACCAGGACTCAAAGCCAGGCTGTCCCCCGAGGCCGGAGGTGGACCTCTGGCTCAGTGGTTCTCCCCACCTGCCTCCAGGCACCAGCCCCCACGCCCCGGGTAGTGTCCGGGTCCAGGTCTCCATGACAACTGCCAATGTGTCCTGGGAGCCAGGCTACGATGGAGGATATGAGCAGACATTCTCAGTCTGGTACGGGCCTCTGTGAGTCACCCTTGCATGCTTTGCTCTCTGCTTCTTTCCCTCCCGACCTCGTCAGTCCCTGGGGTGGTGGGGGGCAGATCCTGAGAACAGGAGATGGCTCTTCGCCTGCCAGACCTCCAGATGGCGAGGTGGGTTGAGACGGTGACCAGGTGCTGTGGGGTGCGAGGGCTCAGAACGTTCCAGAAGTCCCAACCCTAAAGGCTCGGGGTGGTGGGGGGCCTGCCTGACTCTTCTGTCGCCTTCCACTGCCCCGTTTTGTGTCCTTGGCTCATTCTTCCTCTAGGATCCCCTGCTCTCCAGAGTCTGGAAGACACTCCTCATCTTCCAGGGCTTCGTGAAATAGCCTAGCCCGAAGCCTAGAATTTAATGTTTATTCTGTCCCTTCCTCGGTGGTTCCAGAAACCACAATGGGGAAGGGGTGCTCACCTTTCTGGCCTAGTCTTTCATTTTCTCTCTAGAACCAGGTGCTTCTCTATTGCTTTTGTAGCTCTGGTATTTATTTAGCCAAATGTAGTGATTTGAGATCTTTGCCCAAACCTGGGGGTACAGATCTCAAAAAATGCATGAATCAGGGTGAGGACAGGGGCTGGAGAACAGGTGGGAAGAGAAGCCACAGCCCACCCTCTTCCCATTGCGTTGGGATTCTCTCTCCCTGCACTCCTCTCTCAAGCCAAGACCCTTGGCTCTAGCATCGTGGGGAGGTCCTTGAGCAGGATTTCCCTGGCTTGCTCCTCCTTAGACACACCTCTCCTAGGCAGCTGATCTCTTTGTACTCCTAGCCAGGCTCAGATCCAGAGGGGGAGCTGGTGGGGGGCCAGGGAGACCATTGCACACCTTCTTAACAGCAAAGGATGCGGCAAAGGGAACCTGCCCTTTTCCCGTCATGGGCTTGGTGGATATCCCCCAGACCCGGACATCCCGGCACAATTCTAGATAGACAGACTGGACGTAGCTGGCAAGCTGGGGCCTGGGAGATGATTCCTTCCCTTGCTTGCAACTAGAACACCCAACCGCCCCCTTACCTCTGCTCCATCAGCAGCCGAGTGTGGGGACATGCCTGGCAGCCCTGCCCAGTGACCTCTGCAAGGCCATGGAGCTGCCAGGGTGTATGGCCAGGGAGGGGCATTTGGCATGGCTGAGCCATCTTTGGGGATGTCCCAAGTTGAAGGTCTGTGTGTAAGACGGGGGCGGCCGGCGTAGTTTGGGATGTCCCCTGCTGCTTGTGGCTCCATCCCATGCTGCTGCTCATCTGCCTCGCTTCATCACACTTTGCTCACTTGCTTTGGTGCCTGGGGGGCAGGGGCGCCTTGGGGGACAGGGGCTCCGGACCCAAAGCTCAGGGGAGGTCTCCTCCCCTCCTTTCTTCCTCACTGCCCCTGGCTCTAGTGTCTGGAGCTGGCTTCTTTCTGCTCTGCTTTCAGCTGCCCCAGCTCACCCTCCTGGGTGTACAGGGCTGTGATCCTTGAAACCTAGAGGGGACGCCGGGGGCTTCCTCCCAGTTCCACAGCTCAGGGCTGCAGGCAGGGCGGGTGTGGTGTCTCCGTTTGTGGGCCATCATCGCCTCCCTGTGGTGACATGGCAGTACTGCGCCTGCATGCCCATCTGAGAGAGGAACTACCCAGCTTTGGCTCTCCATGCACCATGTAATCCGCTCAGGGACCACGACTTCTGACCCCGAGGCTCCCTGCTGTGGGTCGTTCTCAGCCGAGCCAAGCCCAATTACACTGAGTAGGTCCTCAGGGTCACCCTGGGTCCCCTCTGTCCTGCACTCCTGGGACTCCATTCTAGTCCTGCCTTTGCTGAGTCGCCCCTCCTTGCTTTTCCACTCTAGTGCCCGCTGTGTTCCCAGCACTCTCAGTGTCCCTCAGTGAACCCCCCGCCCCCCGTCATGGGACATCCTCCTCTCCGAGGGTCGTTAACCACGGTGGGTTAATGTGGTTGCAGTTGGTCATTTGATGCGTGCCTTGAGCACTCGTCTCTCTGAAGGGTCCCTCAATGTGGAGGATGGAGGAGGTAGCAGAGCGGCTGTGACAGGCGCCACGAGGATTGGCCAAGCCGAGTCAGGCGGGCCCCCCCGGGGTCCTCACCCTTCTGAGCTGGGGAACACCGGCCTACCCCCTGCCTCCCCCCTGCCTCCCCCTGGAGGAGCTTGCATGCACTCTCTCCTCTCCAGGGTAACCCACCCCACCCCTTGCCCCCATCCTCTCTCTCTCCTTTTGGCCAGGATGAAGCGGGCACAGTTTGGACCCCATGACTGGATGTCCTTGGCCGTGCCACCGGGACCCAGCTGGCTGCTGGTGGACACGCTGGAGCCCGAGACTGCATACCAATTCAGCGTCCTGGCCCAGAACAAGCTGGGGACGAGCGCCTTCAGCGAGGTGGTCACTGTGAGCACTTTAGGTGAGGGGCCGGGGGGTCAGGGGCTCTTTCCTGGGGGGGCTGGCGATGCTGGCTGTGCTCTCAGAGCCTGCGGTCATCGCTCACCCTGCGCAAGTACATCGTAGAGTTGTGCGTTCCGTCCCCCCAGCGAGGATCTGCCCCACCATCTATGGGGTTCACCTGCTCCTTCAGCAGAGCAGTTTGGGGCCAGACCCTGTTGCCCTGGAAATGGAGGCTTGGGGTGTTCCCTGCCCTGCTAGGCCGCGTGTTTGTGCTTTCCTGCCTCTGCACTGCCCGCCGCTCTTCTCCATGGCCCTGTGGCCGGGCCGGGTGGCGGGCGTGTGGCTGTTTCCCCTGCTGAGCCTTCTCTTCCTGGCCCAGCTGCTCGTGCCTGCTGCTAGCTGCAGGTACAGCTGTGCTTCCCGCTGAAGCCCTTTCTGTTTCCAAGGTGGAGCCAGTGGACGACTCCAGCCTGGTTCCCAGATACCCTCCCCTGCCCTGCCCCATGGAGGATAGATGCTCTTTGGGCTTCATTTTTTCCACCTGGGCTAAGAAGGGACTTGAGAGGGAGACCTGTGTGCTGTGAGAAGGTTTTCTTATTTCCCTGGAAGAGAACAAGAGAAGCTTTAATTATATTCCATTCTTCCTTTCCCCTTTGGAAGCGCTCCGTGCGCTCTGAAATGGAATTGTGATGCTCCAGGCCGCTTGCCCTGACTTCTCCTCCCTTGGGTCGGTAGGGCTGTTTTAGGTGATGCTCTCTGGTCCCCGAAATGCCGCGGGCATGGGCCTGCGCATGTGGTGGCCGCCTTGGTGCCTGGCTTACCGGAGAACCTGCATGGGTGAGTGGGCTGCTCAGCCCCCCCCCCAGCCCACCTCTCCGCTGTCCTCTTCCCTGGCTGCAGCATTCCCAGTCACGACTCCAGAACCCCTGGTGCTGGTCACCCCACCAAGGTGCCTCACAGCCAATCGGACCCAGCAGGGGGTGCTTCTGTCGTGGCTCCCCCCTGCCAACCACAGCTTCCCCATCGACCGCTACATCATGGAGTTCCGGGTCGGGGAGCGCTGGGACACGCTGGACGACGCCATCCCGGGCACCGAAGGGGAGTTCTTTGCCAAGGATCTGTCCCAGGTGAGGGCCGGGCTTGCTGCCTCTGCCTCTCCTGGAATTGGTATGATTCTTTCTGGAGCCACGGGAGGCTGAGAGACCCCAGCCCAGGCTTTGGAGGGCGATGCATACATTGTCCCTCTCCACCATGCCTGTGCCCTCATCAGCCGTGGCAGCTGATGTCCCACAGCCTCAGGGTGTCCTGTGGCCCTGGGGGCTTGTGCTGCCTCGGGGGTCTGTTCCAAGCTCTTCCACAAGCTGGGGTGGGACAGGCTAAGAGCCCAGTGTGCCTGCCCTGAGCCCTGCCCCAGCTCCCTGCTATGAGGAGGGCAAAGCCTTTCCCAGAAAGATTGTCTTCTAGGTTTGCCCGGGGAGGGCCTGCTCCTTTCACAATTTAGAACCCCTGGAGGGAGGTACGTTTTCTTTTTCTCAACTGACTTCCTCTAAACATTGGTGTCTCTGCAGCTGGAGGAGGAAGCAGCTTGTTCTGTAAATTCAGACACTCGTATTCCTTTCTGTGCCCCTTGCCTGTCACTTTGGTTCAGTGGGGTGCTGGAGCCAACTCACACTGGGTCCCATGAGCCCCGGTGTGCCTGCTTGTCCCAGCTTGGTGTACGGCAGGCCTCACAGGGGCAGCTGGAAATCAGCCACGGTGGGAGTGTTTACACCACCGAAATTGGCAAACACTCCAAGTCAGAGCTTTAAAAAAATGTTTCAAGTCCCAGAGAGCTGGTTGTTAAACACAGCAGCACGCACCGCTGCGTTGGGCGGCCTTGTCCCAGGAGAGGTCTTGTGCAGGACCGTGGAGATGGGGTCAGCGAGAGGCTGGCAGCTGTCTCGGGGCCCCCAGCTGACCGGTGTGTCCCTGGGGCTGCAGGATACCTGGTACGAGTTCCGGGTTCTGGCCGTCATGCAGGATCTGATCAGCGAGCCCAGCAATATCGCCGGCGTCTCCAGCACAGGTATTTTGGAGGTGGGATTCCCTTACACCTGTAGAGATGTGAGCCCCAGAAGTGGAGCTACCTGGGCATTGGAGCATTCCTTCAGCCCCTGCTTCTGCCTCCATGAGGGACGACCTTTTATCAAGCTGGAGAGATGGGTTTCTGACAGCTTCCATCAGATACCCACAGAAAGAAATTCAGCATCCCGTTGCAGTAGTCAGAAAGCACCCATTTGAAGTTCCGTTTGCTGTAAAGTGTTTCCTCTGGTTCTACACTCGGTGGTGGGGGTGGGGCAGTAGAGACAACAGGTCAAGAGCGCCTGTTATAGGACTGCGTTATAATTACATTTGTTGTATTTAGAAAATTGCTGTTTGGTGTCGTTTCCCTCCCCTCTTTCCTCTCTGAGATTTCTGCAGGCTAAATAAAGCCGACTCCCTAGCATTTTCTCCATTTATCTCTCTTTCTCCTGGCTCTGGGCCCATTGCTACACATCTTCCACCAGCAACACAGCGGGGTCCCTCCCCCACTGAAGTGGTTCCCTGGGTGTGGGAAGAGGCTCTTGCTTCATAATCTGCAGTGGCCCCATTTCCCCTGGGACCCATTGGCAAGGATCTCAGCCAACAAGCTCAGGACTCTTCGGGTTACCTTGGGGTGGGGAGGGGCTTGGGAGAGGAATGAAGTGACAGGAGAGCCTGGCTGGAGGAGGCGAGTGCAGCATGACTTCCGTCTCATTTATGTATTTGTTTTGCTTGTTTATTATTTGAAAAAAAACAAACTGTACCTCCTAGAGGCTGCAGAACCCAGCCTGCCCACTTTTTACTTTCTTCAAGTCGGGGCGCCTCGGGAGATGGAGAAGCAGGGACTGTAGTTTGCAGCCATGGCCAGAATAGAAGGCTTGTCTCAGTAACTGCCCTGCACTCAGCACTTTTAATGTCTGGCTCCCGAAGGGAAACATGCGTGGCGAGGGGAGACCGCGTGGGTGGACAAGGACGCAGTGGCCTCAGTGGCCCCCCTGTATTATGTCCCCCATTTCCGAGGTTGTAGCAGTCATTATCCATTCAACAAGCCAGCATGATTTTGAGTATTTTCATCCCTTATTGTTATCAACACAACAATGGATTCTGGCCAAATAGATGACTATATATTGATTTTCCCTTTGTTGGATCTAATCGAAGAAGGGAACTTACTATCCTATGGAGTAGAATACAGTAGCTAGAGGAGCCAGGAGGCCTGGGCTCTCATCTTGGTTCTGCCACTGACTGGCCATGTGAATTTGGGCAAGAGGTGAGGCTCAGCTCCTTCTTGTGAAATGAGGCAATAGGAGCACCCATCTCTAGCATCCCTGCCAGCTCTGGTTCTCAGCCCCTGAAACAGCCAGGACACGCTGATCTTAACTAGAGGAAGTTGCAGTGCCCATTGGGTAACAAGTTAAAAATGGATGGCTCTGAATTCTGTGGTGACAGTCCTGCCACTGCTCTGGAATTTACCCTCAAGGAGCCTTGACGTCTAGTCTCTCATTTTGTAATGAGAGAGCGTGGTGCAAAGGAGGAGATGCTGGACTGGAAGTCAGAACTCTGGGTTCTAGGTCAGGCACTGATAGGCAGTGGCTATATAAGCAAGTCACTCAAACCTAGCAGATCACAGTTTTCTCATTTAGAGAACGAGAATAAAAATAGCTGCTCTGTCTACCTCACGGGGTTAATGTGAGAATATCTGATCACATGTATGAAAGTGCTTGGCAAAATGTAAAGCACTAGACAAGTATAGTTATTGAAATTATTATCCCCATGGAGATAATATGTAGATGTTAGTTTCTTCTTTGTCAAGCTCTGCAGAAATTACTTGACTTCTGTAAACCATCCAGTACTGACACCACCGCCATGACCAACTCCATCAAAACCTTCACCACCACTGCCAATACCAATGCTACCACCACCCCAGTATCACAAAACAATCACCACCACCACCAACACCCGTCACCACCACCATCACTACAAATGCCACTCTACCACCACAACCACCACCTTCTCCACCATCATCACCACCATGCAAACCTCTTCAGTATCAGAGTTGAGCATGGCACCTGAGCCTTATTATTGTCTGTTCTATAGAGGGAGGGCAAAATAATTGGAGACTGAGTGTCAGAGACTGAGTGGCGGGCACTTGGGACTCAGGAGTACTCCCCATCCCTCCCTGCAGACATCTTCCCACAGCCAGACCTGACCGATGAGGGGCTGGCTCGGCCTGTGTTGGCAGGCATCGTGGCTACCATCTGCTTCTTGGCTGCTGCCATCCTGTTCAGCACCCTCGCTGCCTGCTTTGTCAACAAGCAGCGCAAGCGCAAGCTCAAGCGCAAAAAAGGTGGGTGTCTGCCCCACCCACTACCCCAGGCCCGGTTTCTCCACCAGGAGGGACACACCACTTGTAGCAGGGTCCCCCTTGAAAACAGGGAAACTGAGATCTTGGGTGAGAGCTGCCAGTGGGACTTGATTTGAAACAAGGAGTCAAGAAGTCGGGCTGGTGGTGGAGAATCCCTGTGAAGGCGGGAAGTGGTGGTAGGCACAGATCACTGAGCTGGGACCCAACGATGCCAAGTATCTAAAGGAACTTTGTCCCTCTGTGGCTTTGCTTTGGCCCCGCTGACACTTGGGGATAAGGGTGCTGAGTTCTTGTTGTCTTGGCTTCAAGGGGCTCTCCTCCCTTTCTTTATCCTTCCAGATCCTCCACTTTCCATCACTCACTGCAGAAAGAGTCTAGAATCTCCGTAAGTGTCCCTGGTTGTAGGATAAACATGTAGGGGCTATCTGTGGTCTGTGGGGGGAAGGTGTCGGGTTGGACAGAGGTTTCCAGTTGGCTTCTAAGCTGCTGACTGCTCATTTACCTGCATGTCAATTGTAAGTGGCCCACGCTAATGGATGGCGGCAGTCTTGTGGATAATCCAGATTAGCAGACAATCTCAAAACTGTTTCCCTTCAGCTTTGGAAGATATTTCTGTAATTTTTTTTTCATCCTAACAGATTTGCCTTCTTAATATGTTTTGCCCAAGTTCATATTAAAATGAGCTTGCATTTATTTCTTGAGCTCCCGACTTCCCTGGGAATGGCAGTGTACCACACAATAGAGGCCAGCCAGATCCAAGCTGGGGTGTGGTGGTGTGCATCCAAAAATGGGGTCATATGCACATGGACACCTGAGAGTGGACCAGCATATCTCACCCCAAAATACACAGCCCCTCTGTGCCTCCTTCCTTAGTCTTGTCTTCCTAGGTGCTTTTGTGTTTTCTTTGGTGGTGGTTTTTGGCATGAGAACAAAAAGAAGTAATAGCTCAGCCGGTGGCCTCCCTTGCTCCATCTCCTCCTTGATCCCCACAGTTTATCCTCCGGCAAGGTGAGCCCCGAGAGCATCAGGACGCTCCGGGCCCCGTCGGAATCCTCAGACGACCAGGGCCAGCTGGCAGCCAAAAGAATGCTGAGCCCCACGCGGGAAAAGGAGCTGTCGCTGTACAAGAAAACAAAGCGGGCCATCAGCAGCAAGAAGTACAGCGTGGCCAAGGCCGAGGCCGAGGCCGAGGCCACGACCCCCATCGAGCTCATCAGCAGGGGCCCCGATGGCCGCTTTGTGATGGGCCCCTCCGAGATGGAGCCCTCGCTGAAGAGCAGGCGCATAGAAGGCTTTCCCTTTGCGGAGGAGACAGACATGTACCCCGAGTTCCGCCAGTCAGACGAGGAGAATGATGACCCGCTGGTGCCCACCTCTGTGGCTGCCCTCAAGTCCCAACTGACCCCTCTGTCGTCCAGCCAGGAGTCCTACCTGCCGCCACCAGCATATAGCCCTCGGTTCCAGCCCCGTGGGCTGGAGGGCCCCAGTGGCCTGGAAGGGCGGCTCCAGGCCACCGGCCAAGCCCGGCCCCCGGCCCCCCGGCCCTTTCACCATGGCCAGTATTACGGTTACCTCAGCAGCAGCAGCCCCGGGGAGGTGGAGCCGCCGCCCTTCTACATGCCAGAGGTGGGCAGCCCCTTGAGCTCCGTCATGTCCTCACCGCCCCTGCACGCCGAGGGACCCTTCGGCCACCCAACCATCCCCGAGGAAAACGGAGAGAACGCGTCCAACAGCACGCTGCCCCTGACTCAGACGCCCACGGGTGGGCGCTCCCCTGAGCCCTGGGGCCGGCCAGAGTTCCCCTTTGGGGGGCTGGAGACCCCAGCCATGATGTTCCCCCACCAGCTGCACCCCTGCGATGTCTCCGAGAGTCTGCAGCCCCAGGCCTGCCGCCCCCGAGGACTGCCCCCTGCCCCCCTCCAGATGCCCGCGGCCTACCCAGGCATCCTGTCTCTGGAGGCACCAAAGAGCTGGGCCGGCAAGTCGCCGGGCAGAGGCCCCGTCCCGGTGCCCGCCGCCACCAAGTGGCAGGACAAACCTATGCAACCTCTGGTGAGCCAAGGGCAGCTGAGACATACCAGCCAAGGTATGGGCATTCCGGTGTTGCCTTACCCTGAGCCGGCCGAGCCGGGTGGGCATGGCGGCCCCAGCACGTTTGGCCTGGACACCCGGTGGCCTGAGCCGCAGCCCCGGCCCAGCCCCCGGCAGCCCAGGCGCGCTGAGCCCAGCTTACATCAAGTGGTGCTACTGCCCTCCCGCCTCTCCCCTCTGACCCAAAGCCCCCTCGGCTCCCGTACCGGCTCCCCTGAGCTGGCCGCCCGGGCCCGGCCTCGCCCAGGTCTGCTGCAGCAGGCGGAGATGGCGGAGATCACCCTCCAGCCGCCGTCCGCCGTCAGCTTCTCCCGCAAGTCCACGCCGTCCACGGGCTCGCCGTCCCCAAGCAGCCGCAGCGGGAGCCCCAGCTACCGGACTGCCATGGACTTCACCACCCTGACCGCGGGCTATCCCTCCCCTCCGCCGGGCCCTGCTGGGCCTGGGGACAACCTGGATGTGTTTGGACAGACACCTTCCCCTCGGAGGATGGGTGGGGAGCTGCTTAGGCCGGAGCCCCCCCCTCCAACGTTACCTGCTTCAGGGTGAGTGCCAGGGTCTCCCCTGCACCTCCGCCTGATCAGCTGCCTCCCCCGTGCCTCGCCCTGCCCCCCCACACCTGCATCACCCCAGGGACAGGGCTGGTGGGCACGTGCTGCAGCGCCCCTCCTGGAAGTGCATTGGCAGGGAGTGGGCATTGGGGTGGGGGTGCGGCTTACCTGCCCAGGTACCCAGCTCTGGGGCTCTCAGGCGGCCCCGATGGGGAGCAGGGCACAAGGGGAAGGGGAGGTGGCATGGTGCGTCCTCCTGGTCGGCTGGCTCGTTTTGGGGTTGAGGGCATCCTGATCCCTGTGATCCCACCTTGGGTGGGGGCTCCATGGGCTTGCCCAGAGACCTTGTGTCTAGCTTCTTTTTTCCCTGGCCCTTCCTCCTTGCCAAGCAGGACCCCGGAGCGTGACTTCCCAGACCACCAGGCCAGGGGCCTTCTGTTCCCTCCCTCCTGCCCCTTAGCAGCCCTAGGGAGCGTCGGACTCCAACCCCCTCCCCACAGCCTCTCCAAGGGGGGCACGTCCTGAAGGCTTGGGGAACAGTCTCAGGCCTTGTGAGCAGTGTGCCGGGAGCCAGACACCCTGCCCCAACCTGTGTGCCTCGCAGGAAGCTGCAGACAGACAGACAGACAAACCAGCTCCCGCGGTCAGCCTGGTTGAAAGAGCTCACTCTAAACGGTAGCAGCTGGTATTCCAGGTACCAGAGTCTGCCTGGATGGCCGTCTGTGCCTCCTCTTCTCTCCTCTCTTCTCCTGCCCTCCTCCCCACTCCTCCTGTCCCCTTTCCTTCCTTCCTTTTGGAGTCCCGGGCTTCTCTCTATCTTCTTCCTTTCTGCCTCATCTTTGGGCTGGTCTCACTTCGCTCAGAATAGCCTGCAGCGTCTCCGCAGTGTCCCCTCTCTCTTCTTTCTCTGGTTCCGTCCTTTGGTCTCTTCTTGATGTAGCTGCCTGTGGAGGGAGCAGAGAGGCCAGAGGCTGGGGTGGTGGAAGCGGTGGGAGGTGGGTAGCTAGGGGGAGCCTGCTCTCTCCCTGTCCCCACATGCAGGGACCCACAGCTCACCCCACCCTCGCTGGTACCTGGAAGAGCAAGCCTCATCCCCCACCTTGGCACCACCCCTGGTGCTTCTGTGGGGGGAGGGAGAAGGCGGCATGGGCTGAGGGAGGCTAGGTGAGCTCCAGGTGAGGGGCCTGAGGGAAGCCAGGTGAGCTGCAGGTGGAGGGGCTGAGGGAGGCCAGGTGAACTCTAGGTAGAGGGGCTGAGGGAAGCCAGGTGAACTGCAGGTGGAGGGGCTGAGGGAGGCCATGTGAACTCCAGGTGGAGGGGCTGAGGGA